>PVKS010000197.1:0-236791 GCA_004027875.1 Aplodontia rufa
ATTTTGCTGTGTTGCTGTAATGTGCTGATTCTAACTCTTCCAGGAAAACATCCAGAAGAGGGATATCTGGGTCATAGGGTGGATCCAACCCTACTTTTTTGAGGAGCCTCCACACTGTTTTCCAGAACATCTGGACCAGTCTGCAGTTCCACCAGCAGTGTGCTAGTGTTCCTATCTCCCCACAATCCCTCCAGCATTCACTATTGTTTGTATTCTTCATCTTTTCTGGTCTGACTGGAGGGAGGTGAACTTTTAAGGTAGTTTTGATTTCCATTTCTCTGAATGCCAGTGATTTAGAACACTTTTTCATGTATTCATTGGCTTGCTCAATGTCCTCTGTTGAGAAGTTTCTATTTAGCTCTCTGGCCCATTTATTTATTGGATTGTTTGTGTTTTTGTTATTGAATTCTTTCAGTTCTTTGTAAGTTTGGATATTAGTCCCTTGTCAGAGGGATCACAGGCCATGCTTCTCTCCCACTCTGTACGTTGTCTCTTGATTGTTTGAACTATTTCCTTGGCTGTACAGAAACTTTTTAGTTTAATAGCATCCCACTCACTGACTTTTGACTGTAATTCTTTTACTTTAGGAGTCTTGTTGAGGAAGTCCTTGCCAACTCCTATATGCTGGAGTGTTAGTCCTAATTTTTCTTCTAGCAGGTATATGGTAGCTGGTTTATTTCCTAATTCCTTGATCCAAGCAGGTATATGGTAGCTGGTTTATTTCCTAATTCCTTGATCCATTTAAATTTGATTTTGTTTGTGCAAGGGGAGAGATAAAGATCTAATTTCAACTTTTTGCAAGTGGCTGTCCAGTTTGTCCAGCACCATTTGTTGAATAGACTGTCTTTCCTCCATGTTACATTTTGACCCCCTTTGTCAAAGATCAGATGTTTAAAGATTTGTGAGTTTGTCTCAGTCTTCTATTCTATTCAATTGGTCTTCATTCCTATTTTGATACCATTACCATGCTGTTTTTAATACTACAGCCTTATAGTATAATTTTATATCTGGTATTACAAAACCACATATTTAGTCTTTCTTGCTTAGTGATGTTTTGGCTATTCTGGGTTTCTTGTTGTTCCATATGAATTTGAGAATTGCCTTTTCTATATCTGCAAAGAATTACATTGGAATCTTGATGGGGATTGCATTGAATCTGTATGGTGCTTTTGGAAGAATGGCCATTTTAATTACATTAATTCTGCATAACCAAGAGCACAGAACATTTTTTCATCTTCTCAGGTCTTCTGCTATTTCTGTTTTCAGTGTTTGATTATTTTCCTTGTAGAGAGGTCTTTTACTTCTCTTGTTAGATTAATTTCCAACTATTTTATTCTTTTGTGAATGGGACCGATTTACTAATTTCTTCTTCTCCCCTAATATTGTTGGCTTATAGGAAAGCTTTTAATTTATGGATGTTGATCTAGTAGCCTGCTACTTTTCAAAATCTGTTTATTAGCTCTAGCAGTTTTCTGGTGGAGTTTTTTGGCCTCTTCTAGATATAGGATCATGTCATCAGCAAAAAGGGATAGTTTGACTTCCTTTATTCCTATTCTTATCCTTTTGATTTCCTCTTATTGCCTGATTGCTCCAGCCAAGTTGTCGAGGATTATATTGAATAAAAGTGGTGAAAGTAGCCATGTCCTGTTCCAAAGTTCAGTGGAAATGCTTTCAACCTTTCTCCATTAAGTATTATTCTAGCTGTGGGATTGGCATATATGGCCTTTACAAAGTTAGGATAAGTTCCTTTGATCCCTATTTTCTCTAGAGTTTTGAACATAAATGGGTGCTGGATTTTATTGAAGGCCTTTTCTGCAACTTTTGAGATGATCATATGTTTTTTTTCTTAATTCTGTTTAAGTGATGAATCACATTTAATGATTTGCATATGTTTAACCAGCCTTGCATACCTGGAATTAAGCCCACTTGATCATGATGAATCATTTTCTTGATGTGTTTTTGAATGAGGTTGCAAGAACCTTATTAAGGATATTTGCATTGATATTCATGAGGAATATTAGTCTGTAGTTTCCTTTTTTTGAAATGTCTTTATTGGGTTTTGGTATCAGAGTTACAGTTGCTTTATAAAAAGTGTTTGGGAGAGTTCCCTCTTTTTCAATTTCTTGGAATAGCTTCATAAGAAGAGGTGTTAGCTCTTCTTCAAGGGTGTGGCAAAACTCCACAGATAATCCATCAAGTCCTGGGCTTTTCTTCTCTGGAAGACCTTTAATTGCTGTATGGATTTCAATGCCTGTTATTGGGCTGTTTAGGATTTCAATGTCATCCTGTGTCAATTTTGGGATGTTATATGTGTCTAGATATTTGTCCATGTCATCCAGATTATCTGATTTAGAGGAGTATAGTTTTTCAAAGTATGTTCTGATAATCTGTTTGATTTCAAGGGGGTCAGTGGTGATCACCCCCTTTTTGTTGGTGATTTTGTTGATTTGGTTTGATTCTCTCATTTTTTTTAGTTGGATTAGCTAGGGGTCTGTCAATTTTATTTATTTTTTCAAAGAAACAACTCTTTGTTTCATTGATTCTTTTTATTCTCAATTTCATTGATTTCAGCTTTGATCCTTTCTTCTTCTGGCTTTGGGATTAGATTGTTCTAGCTTTTGTAGAGATTTGAGTTGGAGCATAAGCTTATTTGTTAGAGATCTGTCTTGATCTTTAATGTGGACATTCAGTGCAATAAATTTTCCCCTTAAGAATGTTTTCATGCTGTACCAGAGCTTTTGATATGTTGTGTCTTCATTCTCATTCACTTCCAAGAGTACCTTAATTACTGTTCTCATGTCTTATTGGATCCATTCTTCATTTAATAGGATGTTATTCAATCTCCACATATATGTGTGTTTTGTTCCATGGTTTTTACTAGGAACATGTAAACATCAGGTCATGGCATCATGGTGTGATAGGATACATGGTCTGATATGATGTCTACTTTTTTATATTTGGTGAGATTTCCTTTGTGAACTAAATTATGATATAGTTTGGAGAAGGATCCATGTGCTTCTGAGAAGAAAGTATGCTCTGCCAATTTGGTGTGGAATATTCTGTAGATGTCTCTTAAGTCTTTTTTTTATTTCTTATTTTTGAACAACCATACAAGTTTTTAACAAAATAATATAAAATGTGTATATATTCTGGATATTGCAATTACCCCCAGGAGTGCCCCCCCAATTACCCTCCCTTATCCTGCCCTTCCCCTTCCCGCTATATCTCTAAAAAAAGTAATAGGTTGTAAAACATTACATCTTATCTGGATTTAACACATGCTAATAGACCAACTTTCTCACTGTCCAGGGTCTAGTCCCCACCTCCACAGATGAGTGGAGACAATTGACCCTTTGTTCTCTGGGTTAAGCTGATTTTACTCAGCATGATCTCTTCCATAGCCATCTCTCTTAAGTCTTTTGATTTATGTTGTTGTTTAGACTGGAAATCTCTATTTTTTTTTTTGCTTTGATGTTTATCTATTGGTAATAGATGAATGTTAAAGTCTCCCGATACTATTGTGTTGAGGTCCACAAGTGGTTTTATATCTTTGAGTAATTTTTCCACATAGTTGGGGGTATTGATGTTTGCAGAACATATGTATACTATGATTACTTATTCCTGCTGTATTATTCCCCTTACTAGGATGTAGTGGCCTTCTTTATCTCCTTTGATTAATTTATGTTTGAAATCTACTTTGTCAGAAATAAGAATTGCAACTACAGCTTGCTTTCTTGGGCCATATGCCAGGTTGATTTCTTTCCATCTTTTCACCCTTACTCTGTAGATGTCATGGACTGTAAGGTAGGTTTCCTGTAAGCAGCATATTGTTGGATTTTGGTTTTTGATCCAATCAGCTACTCTGTGTCTTTTGATCGCTGCATTGAGACCATTCATATTCAGTGTTAGAATTGTTATGTGGTTGTGGTTCATATTCATTGTGTTTTATTCGTAAATTCTGTGCTATGTTAGTTGTCTATCGACAGCATGTAACTTTATTGAATTTCCTCTGTTTGTGGGTTTTTAGGAATGCTAGCTTGTTCTTCCATCTGGAGTTTATCTTTGAATATTCTTTGTAATGCTGACTTTCTGTTCATGAATGCTGCAAGTTTGTTCTTATCATGAAAAGTTCTTATTCCCCCCTCATATTTGATGCTGAATTTTGCTGGGTATAGTATTCTTGGCTGCATATTGTGTTCATTCAGGCATTGAAAGATCTCCTTCCATTATCTTCTCACTTCCAGAGTCTGAACTGAAAAGTCATATGTGATTCTGATTGGTTTGCCTCTGAATGTAATTTGGCATTTCTCCCTTCCTGCTTTCAATATTCTTTCCTTGATTTCCCTGTTGTACATTTGAATATTATGTGTCTTGGTGAGCTTCTCACTTGATTAGGCCTATTAGGTGTCCTATAAACTTCCTGGATGAACATATCTGACTATTTTTATATTGGCAAATTTTCTTTAACAATTTCCTTGAGGATGTTCCATATCCCATTCATTTGTGTTTCGATTTCTTCCTGTATGCCAATTACTCTTAGATTGTTTTTTTCTCATTTCATCTGAGACATTTTAAAAATTCTGTTCATGTTCTGTAAGACTTTTTTTCTTTTTTGTCATCTGTGTGCTCTAGCTTGCTCAGCCTGTCCTCATTGTCAGAAGTTCTTTCTTTAAGAGCTGAGGTTCTGTTTTCTATAGAAGTTAGTCTATTATTAAATTCTTCCATGGTTCCTCTCATGTTATTGAATGCAGATTTTAGGTCTGTTACTTCCTTTCTGAGTGTGTCTATTTCTTTGATAGTAGAGTTTTTCATCTTTTGAGTTTTCTCACTTAGTCCCTTCATTATATCTTCTTTTAGCTCATTGTTCCTTTTAGTAATCAGATCATTGATAATATTTTTAAGGTTTCCTTCTTGACCCCTACTCATTGTATCCTTTTCAAGGAAGTTTTGGTTTTGAGGTGAACCTCTCCTTGTTTTATTCTTCATTTTTAAAGAGCTTCTTGTGGATCTCTGAATAGAGATTTCCTGAGGGGAAGGTAGGCAGTTCTCCAGGTGGTTTTTCCTTGCAAGTCTAAGAGTCAGATCAGTCACCAACTCTTCGATGATTACCTTATTCCAGATGCTGTTTCTGCCTGGGTCCTAGTGTTGCTCTACTTTTTGTTTCCAGGCTCAAGGATGCAAATATGAACCTACCAGAATGTGGGGTATCAGGTAGGTGGTGCTGCTTCAGGTAGGGACACACCTGGTTGGTCCTGATCAGGAGCTGCTCCAAACAGGGTTCCTACAGGTCTTGTTCTGAATGCCTTCCTGCCAGACTCTACCAGATCTTTATAGGCACATAGAGGGTCAGGTAGGCTGGGCTGATCAGGCAGGGAACCTCCCCTGGGTCCTGAGAATGGCTGCCCTGAACGGGGGTCCTACTGGTTGTGTTTTGAGTGCCTTCTGGCAGGAATTAAACAGACCCCAACAGGTGACCTGAGGCCTTTCTTTAAAAAATTAAACTTTGAAAATGGTTTACTAAGTTGCTGAGGTTGCCTTCTAATTTGAGATTCTCCTGCCCTAGCCTTAGGTGTAGCTAGGAATGTAAGTTTCACTGTGCCCAGATTAATGTTAAAGACTACAGATTTTCAATTGAAAAACCATTTTAAGTCACCAAACCTTAGAACCTTGTTTGTTTTCTAGTAATTTTATTGTTGATTTTTATAGGAAAAAATTAACTCCATGAACAATTACCTATATCATGGAAATAAATTCATTTCTATGCATTCTCCTTTCCTCTGCTCACTTCTTCTAACAAATTTTAAACAATGATATTAGTACAAGAAAAACAGTGATAATTAAACTCATTGTTCTAAAATGGTTGGCCAAACAGTGTCTGATACCATACATTGAGTTAAGATCTTTGCTGACATGAAGCACCTTATAGACTAGGTACTCTATTTTTGTCTTAAATTTATAAAATAGTACCTCAGTTTTTAAGTATAACTTTATTTTTAAGTATAACTCAAACAAAGATATTGCCTTGATTCTTGCAAAAAGAGGAATTGAAAGTACAGAAATCAGATGTAAGAGAGTAGTTGATGAACTACAATTGGTATAGTTATCAATTTTATTGAAGGGAAACTTCAGTCATGATGTTTGAAAAGCTGGCTTTAGAATATGCAATGTTAGAACAAATCATAATGGATATCTCATTCTAAATATTAACTTGGAAAATACTTTTTTCCAAATGCCCAGGAAATTTATCCATTCATTTGTACTTTGAATAGTAAGAAATAAGAATGTATTTATAAATTAAGATGAAAAAGTGGAAGACTCCTTGTTTGATTTCCTCATTATGAAAATGAAGACCTTTAGAAGTGTTATTTTCCTAAGCAACAGAAAAGAGGGGAAGGTGAGGTGTTGTGTTTAAGGTATGAGGTATCCCCCAAAAGCCCATGTGTGATATAATGCAAGAAAGTTTAGAGGTGAAATGATTGGGTCATGAGAGACTTAACCTAACAGTGCATTAATCCGCTTGAATGGATTAACTGGATGGTGACTATAAGCAGGTAGGATATGGCTGGAGTAGGTAGGTCAGAAGGGGTGTGCTTTTTCAGTACCTGTTTTGTCTTTGGGGAGTGGAGCTGGCTGTCTCTGCTTCCTGATTGTCATGTCCTGATCTTTTCTTCCCTTCCACACCTTTCCATCATGATGTTCTGCCTCACCTCAGTCTCAGAGCAATACTGTTGGCTGTCTATGGACTGGAACCTCTGAACCCCAAATAAACTTTTCTTTCTCTAACATTGTCCTTGTCAATTTTTGGTTAAAAAAGCTGACTAAAACAAGGAGAAATATATAGTATTTAAGTAAAATCTTAACTCTTTCCACTCAGTCTAAAAGTCAAATCAAAATCTTTGTTTCTACTCACTAAATATTTTATGACCAATTTTCATAACTTGCCCACTTTTAATCTTAATCAGAAAGGAATTTGATTGACCTAAGTAAACTTTAAAACTCAACCTGAATTTAAATTAAATTTATGTTTTCATATTTTATACAATTTATTATTTTTCTTCCATATTTAAAATTAGTTAAACACAGCTCATTCCTTCCATCATTTATTCAGCAAATGTTTGTTAAGGACCCTTAATATTTATTAAGTGGCCATAAGCACTGGGATGCAACTAAGGAAATCTCTGCCTTCATGGAGCAAAGGGGAGAAAAAATAAAACATATAATGAAGCAGATGTGGACAAGTGTAGTGGAGAAAATTAAAGTAAGAAAGAAGGAACAAGGATTGGGGTGAAAGACTATTTCAAACTGGATAGTTTGGAAAGACACAGCAGAGATTTTACAGGGGTGAGAGAGTCATGCACCTCTCAGGAAAAGGGTTTTGTGGACATGAGAAACATAAAGGCAGACCCAAAGAGAGCTCAATAAGTTAACTATTAACAAGGGGCAGTGTGGGCTCAGTATGAGGAGAGACGCTTAATTTGGCTCAGAGAAGCAGCCAGGGTCCAACTGCACAGGCTCCTATAGTCTACTATTGATTTCTATTCTGAGAATCTTGAAAAGTAACATTATCTGATGTAAATTTTAAAATTTTCTGGTGGTTGTGTTGAATATGGACCATACAAGCAGAGGTGAGGGTAAAATTAGGGAGGCACTTATGCATGTGCGCGTACACACATGGTGATCCTCATTATTCACAGGTTCAAATTTACAAATTTACGTACCTGCCTGGTATGTAGTACTAAAATAGACCCTCAAAGCACATTGTGGTAATGCACAAATTTGTGTTAGTCATTCCATATTTTGTCCTATACTAGGACAAAACATCTAAGAAAAACAACTTAGAAAGATTATTGTTTTCAGTCTGTGGTTCATTGATTCCATCTCTCTGGGTCAGAGGCAGTGGGGAAATGCTGCTCAGCTCATGGCAGCTGGGAAGCAGAGAGTAAAAGAGAGTTAAATACCCTTCTAGGGTATTCCCCTAGTGATACCTCCTCCATTCATGCCCCACCTGCTTTCTGTTTCCACCTCCCAGTCATCCGTTCACTTCTTAATGGACTAATTCACTGATAAGTCAGAACCCTCATGATCCAATCACTTTCCTAAAGCCCCACTTCTGGACATTGCTGCATGAGGGAACCAAGCCTTCAACACTAGTCTTCAATCCAAACCATGTCCAAACCATAACAATGTGTTTACAGAATGGTTAAAATTTTGAGATGCAGGACGTACAGAGGCTCAGATGAGGTCAGACAAGGTCATTTTCTATTGTCATGTTTCAACAACTCTCTTAAACAAATGTCCTTATTATGGTCTATTATGGTCACTTTTTTTCCATTTTCATACTTTTTTGTAGCAATGTTTTGTTTAAAATGGTCAGGATGCACAGTGCTAAATTGTTCTCTAGTGTCCCTAAGTGAACGAATGATACAATGAACCTAACAGAGGAAATATGTGTTGTTGGATTAGCTTCATTCAGAAATGAGTTATCCCATTGGTCATGAGTTTAATGTTAGTGAATCTGTAATGGGGTACATAGAGAAACAAGAGGAGAAAATTCACCATATCCATGAGATCATTTCAGAAAATGCTAAAGTAACATTTGTAGTCATTTTGAAGCTATAGAAAAGAAAAAAAAGACTAAATTTGTTAATGCATGATGTGAGGCACTGTGGCTGATTTAAAGGTATCTGCAGAATAGTTGTTTCCTAAGAGATCATTCTTTTTCATTGCTTTCAACATCAGTTATCAAGTACCTATTAGATTTCCCAATAAACCCCCAATCCTGGACTATATGATCCTGATATTCCATGAAATGTATTAGGACTTCTGATGCATGTTATTTTAAGGAACAAGAGCTACTTGATCTCATATTGTTAATGTCATCAGTTGTTCTGCTGGTGAACCAATATTCAAGGGACTGGTATTGGCAGGAAGAAACGGGGCTGGTTCAAGGCTGGCCCTGAGGAAGATGGCAGAGCCAGCTCCTCATCACTTTATTTTCCAGGGTTTTTATGAGGAGGGAAAGAGAAGGTGAGGCTGTAGACTTTGTGGGGTCTTCCTCAGTGAGGCAGGGTGTTCTTCAGAACATTCCAATGGATGTCTACCTCCTGAGGCTAGTACTAATGGAGAGTGTTACAAAGAGCATCTGGATTCTTTGAATCTACAGAACAGGATAGCAGTTAATGTCTAGGTTGGACTTCTTCCTACCTAAGGATTAGTTAGGCATGAAAGTACAAAAGCGGAAGGGAAGAGAAAGACTGCTTTGAGGGGGTCACTGTTACAATATATTTGTTACTTTTAGAATATTCTGGATTAGGATTAGGACATATCAAATTGTTACTAGATATGCATTTATGATTGTATAAAAACTCAACAACAAAATTAAATATATATATGTGTGTTCTTTATTTTTAAACTGTTATCTAAATTTAGACAATTACTTTTCACTCTTAGAGCTAACCTATTTGCTACTTGATCTTATTTTGTTCTGCCTAGATTAAGTCTTTTTTCTGTTCTAAAAGTTACTTGTTTCTGAAAGGCAGAGGTTTGGTATATTATTTCTTGAGCTTCTATTCATTTCTTTTGTAAAGCTTACATGTTTGATTTGCTTTACTTTGTATATTATTTCTCTCTATATATATTTAAATTTGAACCCGACTGACCTTCTCTTATGAAAAATGAAAGATAAAGATTTTAATATATATAGATAAGGAGAGAGTTTCAATGAATCTACGTCTTGTCCGTGGGCACACAGTTAATGTGTAAGTGATGGCTGGGATTAGGACTCCGCCAGTATTTCCAAGTTCTAGGTCTCCTGTTCTTTCTACAATCATATTATCTTTGCAAACTATTGAAGTCTAGGTAGTCTTCATTAAGTAATTTTTATAAGGTAACCTGTTTTGATCATTGCTATGAATACTATAATTCCTAATAAATAATATCATACACATTCAATATATGTGTGAACATGCTTTGTGAATTATATCTCTATAAACACAAATTACATTAATATGATTTACTAGGCCAGATGTATCTAGGTGTAATTTAGAAGTATTTGATGTCTTCAAAGTTGTTTCTGGCCAACATTTCTATTTTTTCTTTTAAAATAAAACTTTATTTTTTATCATTATAAATTGGATATTCTTTAGAAGATATATAGTTCTACAGGGTTTATGTTTAAAATAGAACATTGTTTTAACTTCAGTGGGGACTAAAAGGATGATGGATGTACAATATGATAAAAGCCTTAAGCCACTCTCCTGTATAATGGACCATGATGAAAATTGGTTGTGGTTGCATGACGGGAGGGAAGGAATAGATGATAAAGAAACTCTGCTCCTTGAAATCATCCAGCATCCCAAGGTTATCTATATTATTACATCACTGTCCCCATGAATATCTATTGTGTCTGCATAGTCAAACCTCACCATGCCATCCACAATCCTGCAGAGAAGGGAAGAAGTCTAAGTTACCGTCAGTGACACACACCACTTATCATGTCCAGAAGGATGAATTTTCTGTTATTAAAAGAGAAAAATAGGGAAATGAATATTAGTTGAAAAATATCATTCTCCCATTGCCTGATCACTTGTACACCTATGAGTCACTTTATATTTTTTTGATTCATTTAAAACAAACTTTGGGACCTAAGATGATCATTTTTTTTAGTTACAGCTCAAAAGATATATAATTCTCTTTTGGATCAGTTAAACCCAATTGTTATTGGCCCACCTATAAACTAAAAAGTGAAATATTGATCACTGTGTTTCCAGCTTCACAAAAAGACACTAATATTATGAAGCAGGATATCACATTAATACCTGATTTTTAAAAAGGGGTGATATGGGGGTGATTCTGGATTAGGATCCAGGTATATCACATTGTTACTACATATGTGTTTATGATTGTACAACAACACAACTCAATAATTTTTTAATTAAGTGTTCTAGGGGCTAGAGCAGTTGCTCAGTGGGGTTGAAGCCCAGAAACATATACATAACTGAGTGTCAGAGAAACAAAGCCGGATGAAAAAATAAATAAAATTTATTCTTTCTCTCTCTCAAAAAAAGAAAAAAAGAAAGAAAGAAAGAGGAATATTATGCAAGATCAAGCTATTGGTTTATTAAAGTAATGAACACTTGCTCAGAGGGAATGCTAGATCCTCATAAATTGACAATCACTATTCTGTTATTGGAAGATAATTATTTCTTTTATTTCTATTGTCCTTGATGGCTCCTCCTGATTTTTCTTTCTGGGAAGTTGTAGTTTGTTTCCATTATTTTCCAATGTCACATCTTAGGTTACTGTTAGAAAGTATAATCTTCTTTGGAGAAAACCTTGATTTTACAGTCTATTTCCTGCTATTTAGATTTAGAGATCTGGAGGTTACTTTGACTAAAATGGTATAAATGTTTTTAAAAGAGAGAGAGAATCAATTTTATTTATTTTTTTCATCTGACTTTAGTTTTTCTGACAGTTGTGTATGTGGTGCTAGGGTTTGAACTTAAACCCAGGTCCTTGCATGTGCCCAAGCAAGCACTCTAACTGCTGAGCCACTGTTCCATCACCTCTATAAAGTTTTTGAAAATTTATTTTGTAGTTTCCTCAAACAGTTTACATAAAAATGTAATAATCTTATTCCATGTGCAAGTTCATTTCACCATAGATATAAAGCCTTCATTCTTCTATTTGTTTACTGGTCCTATGCTGGTCCTAATCCATAGCTAACATTACAGCTACCAGAAAAGCAAAACATATTACACAGATCATATTGTAAAGGAACAATAATGTTAGAATTAGATATTATAGAATGAAGAACTACTCTGAGAATCACAGGCTTCTTAAAACCCTATAAAGTGCTCATTAATTCTGAATGAGAGTCCCAAACGAGATCAATTTAAGCATAGAAATTCTACTAAGGAAAAAGAAATCAAGAAAGGTTTTAGTTGTCATTGAAAACTGGAATTACAAGCTATAGAGAGAATTCAAATACATGGCTGAATTTTAGAACTACTTATTGGTTGAGGAACTAGGTCAAAAGGCAAAGTGGAATTTTCTGATGACCCATAGATTTTAAGAAAAGCTAAAACAGCAAGGAAAGAGGGTGGTCTACTCAAACACACAGCTAATCTACCCCTAAGTAAATAGTGCTAACATTCAAAGGTTCCAAGGTGGCTGAAAAACTGACATTGGACCTGGTGAGCTTGATTTTCAAATTTTTCAGGGATGAAGAGAAATCCCTTTGACAGACATATAATCTCTGTCAAAAGGTAAGGGAGGCCATGCCCAAAGAGCAGAGGCTAACCAGGAGTAAAGGAAGTTGAATGAACCTAAACAAACCCGCAAGAGGTCAGAGTCTAATTAGCTGAGATTGTCAGTTGCTCATTAAACTTATCTAATGAAGAAAAGGGGGAATATTTTCAAATAAAACTTGGTTTGAATTTCTGTCGTTCTTTCACGGCAATATCAAACATATAACAAAAATTACTGGACATTTAAAGAGGTAGAAAAATATGATTGATAAGCAAGAGAAAAAATAAATAATCAAAGCAGACCCACAGATGATTCAGATACTTGTGGTAACAGATAATTTTAATCCAAATTAAAATGTAATGAAAATTTATAAAAATGTAGAAATAAAATAATGTAGAATTTTAATATGGAAATGCTGATTATGAAAAGATTCAAGTGGATATTCAATACTTCAAAATGCAATAACATATTTGAAATTAAAATATTATAACTGATTTAACAGCAGATTGCAAAATAAGAAAAGTGTAAAACAGAAGATAGATCAATAGAAAACATCCAAACAAAAGTATAGAAGAGAAAAAAAGTAAAAAGAAGAGTGTATCATATGTAGCACACTGAAAAGATCATCTTATTGAAAGCACTTCTGAAGCCATCTGAAACGAGAGAGGGAGAACAATCTTAATTGATCTTTCTGCTGAGAATACTTTGGAATGTTACAGAGAGGCATGGGGGCCCCATCTCATTTCCTGCAATCGGAGATACAGAAATTGGTTGGTTTTTCCACACTAAGTGAGGCTCCAAATAATTTTGAGTCAATATAAATTATAGGCATTAAGTTGAAAGATACTTTTCTTAGCACAGCTTTATTCTGTCTTTTTTTGTCAAATGGACTCACTCTTGCTAAACTCATTTCTCTTTTTCAAAGTAACAATGAGCAGTCAACAAACACCACATTTTGGCAGCTTCAAATGATTTCCTCTAGAGTTGCACTGTCCAATACAGTACCCCAAAACTCTATGTGGTTACTTAGATGTAAACTAATGAAAACTAAACAGAGCTTAATTAACATTAAGTACCTAAGTTGCAGCAGCCATAATTCAAGTACTCAATAGTACTGAACAGCACAGATGTAGAAAATTTCCACTATTTTCTATATCTATATGACAGATTTATTAGACAGAAGTATCTTGGAACTATTGGGTCAATAATTATACGAATTTCCTTTTAATATTTTACTCACTAATAACTAGTTTTTCAGCTGGAAATGTTTACCATGTTCAAAGCTTTACTTCGAATAATTGAACAAGGATGTATCTGATTTTTTGGAATTTAATTACCAGAAAACTATATTTTGTTCTTTGAATGGCAAAGGTTTAAGAGACGAATGCTAAGATTTTCTTTTTCTTGATGTAATAAGTATAGCCACCACATTTTAAAAAATCTAGTTAGGAACAAAATTGTTAGTGGTGATGTGGAGGCCGAATCCCACCATGTGGCAGGTAGTATTTAATCTTTCTGTTTCAGATGGCCTTCCACTCTGTGTAGGGTCTCAGTGTCCTTCTAATTCAGTCTTCCTACACAGCATGACTGCATTTTTGGAGGGAGATAAGTGAGAACTCATCATGATTATATGGAGACCAAGTGGACATCTAAGAATCTGATTTTCCTATCAACTTTCAACCAATAAGTCTCCTTATTTTCAACTTCATCCCCTGTCTTCTAGGTTTATATGATTTCATACTTTTTAGTCTTTGCTAAATATGCATGTGAAAATTTTGTTTCTGTAGGAACTGTCATATACTGAGTATTTAATATGTATCATGATCTTTTATCTTTTTAAAATAGAAATAAGTCTATGCCAAAGTTGATATTTTACACATCAGAGAAACTGAATTTCCAATAGAAAAATTCAAACCTTGGAGGTCCTACATCTTAATAAGTGACAACCTATTTATGATAATTTAAGCTGTTATTTAAGTTATTTATGCCTGATTTTTGTCAAGCTTCTTGATGTCACACAATGCAGTGGATAGAGGGATAATTTATTAAGGCATTGTGCCTAGATTTGAATCCCATAGAGGCAATGCAATAGCTCTTTAAACTTCTACTTAATTTGTACTTAATTTATCTATGTCTCACTTTCTTGCATGTGTAAAATCTTGGTAATAGTAGCACCTATCTCATAGGGCTTTCAGAAAGATTAAATATGCTAATTATGTAAAAAGATTTAAGGAATATCAGGCATATGGTAAATCCTATGGTTGTGTTACTAATTTATAATTGTATCAATTTTACTCCTCTGTCAAGGGAGTATTCCTGCTTACTGATGATCTTTAAAATCTGAGAAGTATGACATGGAAAGTATGATGTCCACTTGTTCATTTGTTTTACTTTTTCTTTCTAGAACTTTCTAAAACTAAGAATCAGAACATGACTGTTATAGATTCATGAAACAAAAACGTGCTGATCTATTTTCCTTTTAAAAGGAAATAGACCACGTAAGTTCGGAAGGTGGCTTGCATGTTATAATGTTATTTTTAAGAATTCTCTAGGTTGAATTTAGTTAAATTTAATGGGGTTTCCATACTATTTTTATTCTACTCATTCCAATTTCAAAAGCCTTTCTAAATTTTGTATTCTTTAAATCCTATTTAATACACCCAGACAACATTTTTTTCCCAGAACAAATTTTGCTTTAGAAACAGTTTTCAAAATGTTATTGCACAGGACATGAGAAATAGTTGTGGGAATTTTAAAACTATCCTGAAACAACCTTCATTCTTGATTGGCTTTTGTATAACAAACTAATTCCAAACCGCTTGTAGCCTGAGTGCCATCAGCCATTCTTGGTTGTACACCAAAGTGAACCATTTTTTAAAATGCTCTGACACCAAGATATAAATCCTTTCATTTACACAGGTGACCTCATGAAGTCTTTTTCACCCCTTTGTGTTTTTTAAAGAGACAAAGATATTGCAGGCATCAAATGCTAAAACTTCTAATCATTACAACTGCAAGGCAAAGCTAGCAAATCTTCAGTACATGTGCTTTAAAGTTAAGGAGGAAAGGACATGAGAAAATACTTTATAAGCTTTGTTGAAACCAAAGCATTTGGAGCACAGTTTAATACATTTGCCAATTCCTAAATGCAGCTGGGTTCGCCCACAGTTTCTTCAATTGGAAGCAGATTTCTGTGCTAATTCTGTAATGTGAAGAGAACTCTAACAGTATTTCTTTCCTAAAAGTAGGGCATTATATTTGCAATCACCACATCTAATATCAAAAACTCATTAGAAAACCTTTGTTAAAATTCAAATAATATCTGACTTTAAATTTCCAAAAATTCTTAGCAGAATTTTTATATAGCTTAAGAAGTATGCTTATTATTGTATAAATAATAATATTAATTAATAACATTATGAGCTTATTGGGTATTTCAGATTTGGAAAATATAAAATTGCAACTTACCTAAAGAATTAACAATACAGAAATGCACATATTTAAAAATAAGAGGTCCACATTCTGTTTCAGTATGGAAGAGAAAAGTTTGCTCCTTTCCAAAGCTTACTAAATTTTGACAATAAAAATTTAGGAAAAAAGACTAATTAAAGTGAAACAAAAACTTAGTTATATTTTTATATTATACATATGTTTCACTTAACTACTAGTTTTCATATGATGATGTAATTCTTCAAAATTTGCATGTTTAATACATACATATTCAACTTTAAGACTCAATATAATATGTTCCTAAGAACTAATAATACTACTAATAATTCAAGAGCATTTCTTTACATAGTTTATAAATAAAGCATTATAATGAGTGTTTTTCAAGAATAACTTTGAGGAATTATGTCAGGTTGCCTTGTAATAATTCATGATTTGGAAAAAGGAATTGGCATGTAGTGTTTAATAAAGCTTTTCCTTTGAGACGAAAGTAAGTTGTGGGTAAAAGGATAAAATAATTTTGAAATAGTTTTTCATTCTTTGGTCAGTTTTTATGTTGCACATATAAAAATTTAGCAATAAATAAGGAATAATCTCTATCACATGAAATCATCATAATTTTCCAAACATTCTGCCCGTTGAAAATTACATTATTGGTTATTGTTGACATAATTATTATTACTTGGAGTGTTTGTCTGATTTTAATAGCACAGTGAAAGCCATTTCAAGAAAATGAGCATAACTGAAATGTAGGCATTGGCTAAGGAGATTCTATGAAAACCATTTTCATTAAGATACATGGACACAAAATCCCCAAAATATTAGGTTAAGCATTAAAAATTGTCCCCAGCAATGTACTTTGTGAAGACAGTTTTTTTCCCTCTTATCAGGACATGAGGATAAAGGGTCAAGGCATTATCTGTTTGTTCCAGGGAGCTTTATTTTCTCTTGATCTTTATGCTGTTCCATGTGCTAATCCTACATATTTAATAATGCATATATGTTTTTATACCACCTGTGCAGGCCCTCTCATGGTACATTTGCATCCAACAATGCTTATTTATTAATGACTCCTCTAATTTTCATTTCCATTTTAGAATCAGCAGTACAGTTGAGAACTGTGTTGTGATGTTGGTTGGCATTAGAACGAATCTCTAATTTATGAATAGCTGACACATTCATAATATTGAAAATTCCAATCCATGACCATAATGTTCAATTAATATCATTAAATTTTCTTAATAAATTAATGTATATACATAGCTTACTATGTGGAATTATTAAACATCTTTTTTTAAAGTTTTTGCAACTACCTAGTAGTTTTTGATGCTTTGATGAATTATATCTTATGAAAATATTTTTGTTGTTGATATTTAAAAACATGATTTTGTTACACTGATTTTTGTAAAGAATGGGCTTTCTGAATTCTTATCAATTCCATCAATTTGTAAATTGTTTTCATTTTCTATGTAAAAAGAAATTATATAATCTATAAGTATTAACAGCAACATGGTGCTGACATAGTGGATAATAGTGGTGAGAGTAGGTATCTTTGTTTTTTGCTTCCTGTCTTACTCTTGCAGATTTAGCATTCAGTATGATTGTGGAATTTTATTTTATAGTTAACCTTGATTAGATTGGAAGCTGTTTTCTTCTATTTTTACTTTGTTGAGTTTTTTTTTTTTTAATCATGGATGTTGAATTTTAACAGACATTTTTCCCTGTATTGTATGAGCTAGTAATGTAATGATTCACTTTAAACTACTGATGTGGCAAATTTTACTGTGATTTTAAAGTATAAATTAAAATTGTATACCTAGGGAAGATCTCACTTGGTAATGATAATAGTTGTCACCATTATTGCTGATTTTGTTTTGCAGAAGGTTTGTTTTGAATTTTTGCATCCACATGCAATTTCTTATTTTGCATTTTCTTATTTTGGTATTATATCAATGTTATGCTAGGCTCACAAAATGTGATATAGTATGTAATCTCTTCTAATTTCTGAGAGTATAAAATTAGAAATATTAATTCCTTAAAAGTTTTTCAGAACATAGAAGACAAAGTTCTAGAATATTCTTTGAGTTTTTGCTGCCATTTATTTTAGCATTTTAATTATATATATGGATATATATGGATATATTACTGCATATATTGTTGTTCATAATATTCATTTGTCTTATCACTATTATCGTATTTATTGTAATTATTTCAGTCCTAGAGATTGAATCCGGGCCGCATACATCCTAGGCGAGCACCCTACACTGCACTACATCTCCAGACCTTTCTACTTAATTTGAGACAGGGTCTTGCTATGTTGCCCTGGCTGACCTTGAATGTAATCATCTTGTCTTAACCTCTCAAGTAGGGATTGTAGATGTGCACCGCCATGCTCTGAAATATTTATTAATTATTCAAGTGAAAATACACACCCAGAAAACACATACCTTATAAATGTACAGAGCTCTGGATTATTACAAAATGACACAATTTTGTAAACATCACCAGTGACAGCAAAATACAAGAAAATAATCAAGAAAACCAACAAAACTACACAGAAATAGACCTAGTCCAGGAGCCCTCCTTCACCTCCCGTTATTCATCCACTCTTCCTCCTCCCACCACATACATACTCGGAGATACTCAATGTTTTGATTCTAACACCCAAAGTTAATTTTGCCTGTTTTTCAAGTTTCTTTGTGACTACATTGTTTCATTTAATATTATGCTCTGAGATTCCTCCACGTTGCTGTGTTAGTTCATGTTCATCGCTATCAGGTACTATAGCGTAGGTCATTTGTGTTGTTCATGTACATTTTTAGTTTATGTCTATTTAAAATGTTATTATAAGCATTCTTATATAAGCCTTCATATATGTACATAGTTTGTTGGATATTTAGCTAGAAGTAAAAGAGGAAATGCTGTGTTTAGTGATCTTCCTTTTTATTAAATAATGCCCATTTTCGTATGAGAATTCCTATTTCTCCATATCCTGCCAGCATATTGTATTCGTGGGTGTAGTGTTTTTAATCAGAAATGTAGTATGAGTGAGGCTACATATCTTTTATCATACTTACTGGCTACATGGATATCTAGATTGTAAAATGCCTGTTAAAGTCTCCTCCTTTGCATAAAATTACCTTTCCTGAACTTTGCTTATTGCTTTTTAGAATTTCATTATATATTATTCCAGATGTGAGCCATTGTTAGTTATGTGGGTTATAAATATCAACTCCCTCTCAGCAGGCTTTCCTTTTCACTGTCTTGATGGTGCCTACTGTAAATATCACTCCTTAATTTTAATGTAATCAAGTTAATCAATCTTTATTAGCTAGTGCTTTTTTTCTAGTAATGTTTACAGTTTCCTCTTACTTTGAGGTCCTATTCATATCCTCCTAGATGTTTTTTTTAAGAGAGACAGTGATAGAGAAAGAAAGAGAGAATCAATTTTATTTAGTTTTTCATGTTTTCATTGCTCCTCACTTAGTTGTGTACATTCTTCGGGGATTCAAACCCACATACTTGCACATGCCACACAAGCACCATAACCACTGATCCACTGCTCTAGCCCACTGCATTATCTTTTAACAACTTTATTATTTTGCTTTTTAAACTTACATATATGTACATTTTAATATGTGGAATTGATTATACTACATAATATGAGGTAGGAATATTTAATTCTATATTAAATATTATATTCTTACAAACTACATAAAATTCCTTTATTATGGTTTTGTGGGGGCCATATGTAATTAAATCTTTTCATATTTCCATCACTTTTCTTATTCCCTTTTTCCTTGCCTCTCTGAATTTCCATTTGGGATTTCAATTATTTTCCTTAAGTCTAAAGTATGTGATTCAGAATTTCCTTTAGTATAAGTCTTTTGGTTGTAAAGTCTCAGGTTTTGCTTGTTTGGAAATGCCTTTCACTTTCATTTTCAAAAGACTTTTGTGTAAGCTATAAAATCCCTAATTATAATTTTATATCCGTATGTTGAAGAAACCATTTTAATGCCTCCTCACTTTCAGGTAATAAGTCAATCCTTAATATTTGGAAGGTAATCTTTTTTCTCCTTCTTTCTCTATCTCTATTTTAACATAAGTAGATTTACCTATTTTATATTTAAATATGTATATATTATATAAGTAGATATTTTCTTAAGATTACCTCTTTAACTGTAGTTTTTGAGTTTTACTTTTATATACATCTATTTTTTCCTTTATCCTGCTTTGTTTTCAGCAGGTTTTTGAGTTTATGGATTATATTTTTTTCCAATTCTGAAAAATTCCCAGCCACTGTCTCTTTAATCATTTCTTATGTCCTCTTCTTTTTCTCTCTTTACAATCCTTCAATCAAATATATATTAGATTGTCTTACTGTAATCCCAATGTATAATAATTTTTCACCAAGTTTCATGTTTTTGGCTCTCTATACTTTGTTCTTGTTGGTTTCATCTCAACTATTTTCAAGTTCATGACTAGTTTCTTCATTGTATCTAAATTTTCTCTTAAATGTATTGAGTTTTTATTTTGATTTTTATGCTTTTCCAGTTCTCTGCATTCTATTTGGTTCTTTTGCAGATATTCTATGACACATGAAAATATTTGTTGGGTTTTTCTGATGTGTTTCTTAACTTCTAAAAATTATAAGGATTACTGTCAATAATTGCAATGTGTTATCTCCATAGGTCCATTTCTGTTGAGTTTTGTAAATGGTGCATTTCCTTTGAGTCTTTTTTTATTGTAGATTGTGTGGGCTAGGCATTGTATTTGAGAAAACATTTTAGAGAAGCATTTGGACCCATTTTAATATTATCTTCCTTCACAGAAAATTTTGGTTTACTTTTTCTATAAGACAAGACATTGTAGAAATCATAGATGTCTTTAATCTGATTACAAGGTTTCATACTGTCTAAGCCATTATAATGCATAGCTGAGTTATGTGTATGTGTATTGGCTCATTTATTTCTGGTTCATCTGTACTCTTAGGGAGACGTTTTTTAAAGTTGTAATCTTAATGTAAAGAATGCTTCTAAATGCAATATAGCCAGTCTTTTAGGGCCTTGGATACCACATTTTTTGTTTTGATTCCTGCCAAACTGCCAAACTGCAGCTTAGTTTCTTAGCTCTTTTTGTGTGTTTATTAAGTACCTCCCAGTTCAAAAGTAGTTTTGAGTACTGGGTGTGATTTTATGAGTTCCCATCTTCTCCTATATCTCATCTCAGTAATACTTCATCTATTTGTAGGTTATTTGATGCATTAAAGAAGATCATTTTTAACAGTTTATTGAATTATTTTGAGTTGTTCTCAGTGGGAAAACCAGTCTGTATTACCCAGTTCACCATCAACAGAAGCAGAGCTTCCTAATATTCTCTAATGTCAGTGTAATTTCACATCAACAAAAGTGATCCTTAGTAAATCAGATACAACATGCTATTGTTCCCTTAGTCCCCATACAAATTAGGAGATAGGTCCAATCCCACTAATGATAATGAATTCAGAAAAAAAAAATAGCTTATAAAATCTATTAATTTAAGATCAAATGAGGCTGTTCAACAAATCAGTATTCTGCATTCAACCAAAAGATTGTGTTCTTTTTTGATCGCATTTTATGAATTTTATATGTATTATTTCCAGTTATATATTTGGAGTTCTTTCCTTTTTTTCTTTTTTGTCATAAAGTCAGAGCATTTTTATAGGCAAATGTAGTTGAGTTTAAGTACATTATTATAGTGACTGTTTAGAAGTTTAAATTTATATAAAGCACTTAAAGTCAGAAGGTACTTATAATGGAAATTAACTTATTCTAAATTTCCAAAAGTTAAGGTACCTAATGCTCACTATTATAAGAAAGTGATTAGAGGTAGTATTAAATTATGTAAATTTCCAGAGTTTAGAATTACAAATAAGAGTAACAATTATATTGTACAACCTCAGTTAATTAGAAAGTTTGATCAAGCACGTCATAGTTTTCATAATAAACTTTACTATTCATCTCAAATATATTTCTTTGCTTTGCCCAAAATGTATGTTATCTAACTGTCTGAAAGAAAATTTCCCCCTAGGATCATGCTGTTATATTTTACATCTATTTGTTTTTTAACACTCCATAATTTTGAAAGTGGCCTGGCAGGAGTCCAAGTGCGTGGAATGAAAAATGATCCTTGGGCCTATTCAGTATTGCAATACCGTATCTTTTAAATCACTTTTATACGTGACATTTGTGTTCTGTTCAGCAATGGGCCATGCTACTTACTATTCTGACACTTAAAACATTGAATAGGTGCTCTCTTAAGACACAAATTCTTCAGGGGGATAATAAATTGTTGTATTATTTCATATGATATAAGACATGTCCAGATTCTTATGTCTTGTGTGTCAAGACTAAGTCATTTTTTTCTCTGTCAATTCTGTGTATGCCTTCAAATGCAAAGAGAAAATTCTAATCAGGGAATCAATGATTTGGAAATGGTCAATTTTTATTTCTGTGCCTCCAAACTTTGTTGTTATCTACTTTGTGTTTTCATGGTAGCTTCCATTTGTATTATACTTTACAGACCACCTCTGAGAAATATGTATGTTAAAAGTTAAAATGATGACTCTCACTTTATAATAAGAAAAGTAAGTGCAAGAAGCTGTGGGCCAAGTGACTCTTCAGTTGTCCCTAGCCCCCTGAGGTTGGTTGTTGTCTCCCTTGCTAATCTGTAAGGATTTCCATCTTTCTCATGCATTACTTCTGAGATTCCAGATTTTGTGGAATGATTTCTGCAAATTATATATTGACATTTTTAAGAAATTTCCTGAACTTTTTGTTTAATGAGTAATGTTAATATAGCACATACATTTTAATATTGGAAAAGTTAATTCCTTATTATCAATTCCTTTCTATGAATTGATTCAATATTGTCTGAGTTTCTTAATAGTCATAGTATAGCTCTGTATATAATGAGGTTGCATTTGTAATTAGCCATTTGTAGAACTCCTGGGAGAGCATTTTATGTCTAGTTCACAAGACATGGCAACATTTTAAATTTGATTTTAGAGTGCTTTAACCAAATCTTTGAGAACTGTAACTTGAGGTGAAACCTGCTAGCTGTAAGTCCTTCACATAGCCTAAGGGCTTGTTTGGTTTTGATTAGTTTTACTAGACTTCATTTGGTTTCAATTAAACCTTGAGACAGGCCAGTGACTTTCATGAAAAATGTGGTTTTCTCGAGTTAGAAAATAATTCTTTTGTGTGGAAGAGTGTAATTTTTTTTCACTGGAACAAATATCTAGTAAAAGACAATTTCAGAAGATTTTATGATCAGAATACAAAACATTTTGTGCATTGTACTGTTTCATATTATGTTTTTGAATATTTATTCTATTCATTCTTGGATTACAAAGTAATAATTACTCCATGAGTTTCCAAAGCAATAGTCAGAAATATTTAATTATATAAGTGCAACAACCTTGTACATTTAACATGATATTATGGAAAGATATTTAATTTTAAAATAAGCAACTCTTCTGGTGAGTTCAGGAAATATTTTAATCCATTTGCTTTTAAAAGCCTTTTTAAAAAGATTACATAATTGTAGGTTGTGGAGACCATATACTTAAATTTTAAGACATTTATTATCAGAAATTCTGTCAGTTTAATATTATCGAATCTTGATTTAAAATAATGCATATTATCCATTTGTAAAGGAAGAATGAGGGCATATAACTGTATTATTTACCTTAAAACAGAAAAAATGTGGTTCATGAGTCTTACAGAAAAATCTGCAGGTTTTAGGATCATTTATTTTCCAAATGTTTATTTTATATTAAAGAAAATTCTTTGGTCTCCATGAATCTTATTTAAAAAAAAAATTCTATGTTGGATAGTAAAGATAAACTCAAAGTAATACTATTGTTGGTAGCATATATAAGCTTCTTTTTCCTTTAATTCACAAGACCCTGGTTTCAGATACGTTGATTTTTACCCAGAGTCATTACCAAAACTCCTGCCATCTGTTTAAGATTATGCTAAAAATTATGCAGTTGTAAACACAGGATTCATCTATTAAAATTAGACAAATGAAATCAACATTATCACAGTGTTCATAATCTTAGCATGAAACGATAGTAATGAATATGTGAACATTCTGCTCCTAAAAATGAGAATTTGAAATTGGCAAATAAATTTGTTCAGAAATGTTGGAGAATTTTACATTTATAAATCAGAAACCACGAGCAGATCACCTCTTTTATTTTTTTTATTTTTAAAGAGCAAGATAGAAAAAGAATCAATTTTATTTAGTTTTTCATCTGGCTTTGTTTCCCTGACACTTAGTTCTGTTAGTGGTGCTGGGATTTGAACCTATGTTCTCATGCATACCAGGCAAGCTCGGTAACCACCAAGCCCCAACCTGAGCAGATTATGTCTTGAGTAAGTGTCTTGTAAATCTGATTAATGCAGTGAGTATTTCATACTTATAATTTTTAAAATTGAACTTTTGAAGTATTGCAATCTAAAATTTGAATAAACTCAATAGATTCTCAAATATTTTTGTTGAGAGTTGTTTATTAGTTTCTCATGTGGTGATGTAAATTAAAATTAATGACATCTGGCAAACATGTGAATACAGTTTTTATATATTTCATATTTAAATAATAAAATTGGGGTGAAAAAAGCACAGATTTTTTTTTATTCAAACTTCTCAGATTTTGTTTTAGATTCTGCCATGAGTTCATAGTTTATTTGGGAATCTTCTCTTTTCTGTGCTTTACTTATTTCAAGTGGAAAGAACTAGAAACTCTCAATGATTCTTTTTACTTTGCATATTCTATTAGTTTAATATATTTTGATTAGTTTAGAATGATAATTTATACCACATACGGGAATTTTAAAATTACTTTTGACCTTGTAAAATTTAAATTTATCTTGAAGCAAGTAGAACTAATCATATTGGTAAACATGTTCGGTATTTTAATAGTGTTTCAGAATGAGTTGATCTTATCATTTCTGTTAGACCAAGGACTGCCTGTTGAGGGCCTCTTCTTTCCTTCAAACTGATGGAGACCCCAGGGATCTATGCAATTTTGACCTTAAATTCAGTCTTCTAATATAAAAATGTAAGCAAATATAATGCAATGTGATCAAAACTTTATCAGTTCTACTTTGCATCATAAAAATCCCAATTTTATTGACATGGAATTATCTGAGATTAGCAAAATTTAAGTGGTAGAGCTTCTTTTATTGCATTAAATAGAATAGTTCATTTAATAAATGAATACACATTATGGACTTTAGCAAGTCCTTCAGAAGATAGATTTATAGAACTACTACTTTTCATATACAGAGAAACAAACTTAAACATGAAGAACTTATGGTTTTTGTATTGAATAAACCTGTCTTAAAAGAAAAGGAACAAGAAGATAGTGACCAACATTGTTTTCAGTATAGGAGAAAGGCGTCTTATAAACTACCTGCATGATGCTTTCAAGAGTTGCAATTATCATTAAGATGAAGAAAATGAATGGTGTATAACTGTGGAAATGGAAAGTGTTGATTATATTCACCACTTTGGGTACCTGACCCCTCGTTTTCCTAGCTGCTAAATTAGTGAGAGAATGAGGAACCTAGGTTTTCTAAAGGCAGAGAGATCTTCAAATATACCCTCATGATAAAAAATGCAATGGCACATTATCTCCTTGTCCTATTTTATTCTTGATTATAGTTATGAAAAAAGCCTTACTTGTTAAAAAAAAAAAAACGTAAAGGTTTGGCCAAGTCATGGGATCAAATCAGGATTTCATTATAATCCAAATTTTGTATAACACATTTTCCAGTAATGTCCAGTAGACTGAATTGCTTCTCTGGCTTCTAACATAAACCAACAGAGCCAGGAACACTTTAGTAGAAGCAGGCAGCCACCGAAACACAACTGGATTTATTTCTTCATCCTTGTTTTAAAGAAAGTAAAAAGCCAAAGCTCTTAACCCAGAAATTTCCAGAAACTTTTCTTCAAATACTTCTAAGGAATCTCCATACTTGTAGCTCAACCTGTTGGTTTATCCAATTTACACAGGGAATTCTGTCTAAAGACCTCTTGAAGAGAATGGGATATCAAATAAGCACAGTTGTATTTTGTCTTCAGTAAAGTCTTTTTAAACAAGAACCGTAGTACAAGAGCTTCATGAATGAAGTTTCAGCAATAATATAAAATACACTGATTTTTGTAATACTTTTAGAAAACTGATTATGGGTACATAATTCCTGTAAAATAGAAAAAAAATTATATTTTTTCTTTCAATAAATCACAATAAAATGCAAGATATTATAATGAGAAAAAATTCCCTTTTTCCAGTTTCAAAGGCTTTGGAGTTACTAATATTTCATTTTTACATTTTATCTAATGGGATAATTTTTGGACTGAGGACTAAGCTTTCCCAAATTCTAGTCTTGAATTTGGTGTGTGCTACATATATTGTGTTTAACATACTCATTCACCTCTTCTAGAAGAGATCATTAATGTTAGTTAAATATCCCTTTGCTCACCAGCATTTTCAAGCATCCTCTGGTTATGTTGGGGTCATGCGAGAAAAGCAGGCTGTAGAATGTAAGAGATGTTTGTCATTTCCAGCATGAGGAAGTTGAGTGAACCGGAGTAAGTTTTCACTGATACCTATCATCTGCAAAGCAGTAAAAGGAGACATAAAGACAGCAAAGTGTAAGATGGAAGCAAGGAGATCCCTAAGTTGCACAAATAGGAGAAAACTGATTTCCTCACTGTGAGATGCGCCTTTGTGAAGCCTCTCAGATCTGGAGCTTATTTGTTGCTGTAGCATAACCTATCCTCCGTTGACTAACATCTCTCTGGAATTCATTGTAAACTGAGGGATTGGGCGACTCCTGAATTCTGTCCCTGTTTGTATTACTGAGATTCTTTCTCAAGAAAGACATTTTTTTATGACCTTCATTTTACAAAAGGAGAATGAAAGTTTGGGGAGAACCAGAGTCACAAAGTAAAAATGCAGCCATACTGCACAAAGAATTTTCTTGAAAATTTATATACCTCAGTTTTATTTCTCACAATCCATGAGATTAAGTATAGGATCATTCAAATTGGCCATTAAAAAATGCCAAAACAACTCTGCTCCTGTCTAATAGACTTTGTTTACTTAGCTAAGAAGTATTTCTGTAATCCAATGGATGTTAGCGAATTCAAAGTCATGACTTTTATCCAGGGACTTATCTATAACATTATAGATATATCTGATCATATACATGTTATATTGTGTGTATTTTCAATTGGTGGGGGTATTCAAATTCTCCTTTATCTTTTTGTTTTAAGATGCTTCTTGAACAAAAATTTTATTGTAGATCTCAAACCTATTTTCATATAAATTGCATTCAGCAACACAATGCATTTGTAACTAGTGGGTGGTTCTTGTCTTTGGCATCCAGGGTAAACATGATACAATTACAAAGGCTAAGCAGTAGAATGCAAAACTGTAGTTCACATAAATAAATATTGATGAGGATTAAATCAGGTAATATATGTAAAGTCCTTAGGACAAAGTCTGGTACAGAAATAACAATATGTAAGTGTTTGTTAAGTAAAACAAATAAATATGATGATGATCATGGATTATGGGCATTATAAGTTGGGATATATTTGGCTTTTCATCTAATTGTCTTCTTATTGAACTCCAGATATGTGCTATCCAATTTGTTTTGACCTTTCTTGATGCTAGGTAATATGGCTATGTATTGCTTTGTAATATGTTTTTACTCAGGACCTAAAATTATTCCAATTAAAAATGGGAAAACAGGATCAGAGGAGTTAAAAGATTAATTCAAGTTCACATAGCAATTGATGTCTTCCATGTCTGGTAAGGAAGTCCATAGTCTTTCCAATGCCACTGTTCCTATTATTAGTAGGAGCACTAGTACTGCATTATTTGAGTACGGTAGCCCAGTAGTGTTATGTAATTTGAATATGGAAGCCCCCCCCCTAGGGTGGGAATTATTTCTGCCAATACTGTAAGCTAAGGCAATTCTACTCACACTGAGTAGCACTGGTTATTCAAATAAACATATTTAATTATTGAATATTCAGCTCTTTATTAATCTGTGTGAAAATTTTGTTGTGGGATCACTTATGACTTTTACCTGACTGTTTTGAAATTTTTCTTCTAGTGGCTAAGATGTGGGTCTTACCAAGCATCTTAAAGGCAAGGTCTGGCATATATGGAATGCTTATTGATTATATGGATGCTAAAAGAAAACTAGGATTGAGTCTCTTTTAGCATAATTTGGAATTTAATGATTGAAAGGCTCTATCCTTACTGTATCTTTTTTTTTTTTTAAGAGAGAGGGACAGTGAGAGAGAGAGACAGAGAAAGAAGGAAACAACTTTATTTAGTTTTTCCCATGGCCTTAATTGCTCTAACACTTAGTTGTGTATACATGGTGCCGGGGTTTGAACCCGGGTCCTTGTGCTTGCCAGGAAAGTGCCGAAACCGCTGAGCCACCGCTCCAGCCCCTCCTTACTGTATCTTGACTTTCAGATATTTTGTTTTCTACATTAGGAAAACATGCTATGTCTTTTTTATGTCACTGTATAGCATACAATTTGCTCCAGCATTTATACCATTTATGTTCTTCTTAGTATTGACTAGACATCTTATCATTCTGCCTCTGTTTCATGAGTGATTCTTAATTCCTATGCTCCCTTCTAACTTACTTCTAGAAAACATGAGTTTTGCTTTGTTTTTGTTGTGCTAATTAAAATTTATACTTTCAGCATTGTATTCTAGACACAATTTCATCTATAATCTCAGAGAGATTCCTCAGATTGTATATTAATCTTATGTTAGCTACCAAAGATTATGGTACAGTTGCTCTGTGACTCAGAATTCAAACAATAAAAGTACTGCTTCCTAATGAGGTGGCGAAAGAGAAAATCCACTGAAATTTAATAGCAGACATAGTCACTTGGAGACTCAGAAATTTGGGTACACAGAAGAAAGAACATGAAAAAGTACATGGGAGCAGTAGTGACAGCAGCACTGGTTAACTGCAGAAAGGAGGGATCATGTAAATAAACAGAGAAACATAACAGACCAGTGTGGCATGGAAAAATCTGTGTATCATAAAAGTATCCCTGATATTAGCTGATTCAGAGGCTATACCACAAACTGGTTTTAAAAAGTGTTTTCTGTTTCTCACTTGATAATGAAGAGCTGAGATGGGACCTACCTTAAGGAGACCATGTTATAGCTTGCTGCTGCGGAAACCCATGAGATCACAGAAAACACTGCTATTTTGCTCTGGAAAGTGCCTACTCTGTGGCATACAGGGCACCTCACAAAATGTGAGTGAAAAGGCACAGAGAAGATTGTACTGAGGGGTATTCTAGTCAGAAAAAATGGAGGGGAGTGCCATTTGCTTTCCCTTTGAGTCTGGTGGCTCACATTACTAGCTGAAGAGAGTCAGGAAGCTCAACAGGTAGGTTTGAATACACCAAGGGAAAAGGATTAGGAAGGCCTAGACCTTTTATGAGGGCTGTTGAGGATTGGATCTCCTCCCCCACGAGTAGAATTCTTGTGTGTCTTCTGAGTTCCACTCACCCAGCAGAGATCAGCATTTACCTCATCCAAAGTGTGTGTTGAGCTAAATTCTCCGGAGAAGATATCACCCAGAAAAGCTCCTAAGGTCAGATAGATATAAACCCTAAACACCAAAAGTGCCCTCCTAGAACCCTGTTGAAGCTCCATCCTGGTAGTGGATTGATCGGGTATCTCTGGACAAAACTCCAAATGACATACTTTCCGTTCTGTCCTACATCATACTAGAGAGAAAGCAAGCTGAGAGCTATTTCAACCGGCTTTGCTTTTAGGTCACTCTAGTTGGCAGCACTGTGACCAATGTAATGAACAAGAAGTTAACACACCATGTGTGTGTATGTGTGTGTGTTTGTGTGCGCGCGTGTGTGTGTGAGAGAGAGCACACATTGGCATTCTATCAATCTCTCTTTCTCAGTACATAACTCAAGAAGAAACAGAAAGAAGGACAGGCCCATAGAGGTAGTGACTACGCATTCTCGGTGAGTTTTGACTATTTCAGTAGAGACAATTATTTAATTTTTCATTAAAAAACAATGCTCTTTTTCTTATTTATTTAGTTAGTTTTGGTGTGATTTCTGTGTTGATGGGTTTGTCTAAACACACACTGACACAGATACACACATTTGTTTCTTTTTTCCTAACTTTTAGCATTTTTTGCAATATTTTCCTTGTACCTTTTGAAGGTGAAGGGTTTAGTTTGTTTACTTTTGTTTTATTTTGCTTTTTTATTTGTTTCCTTTATTTCTCTTTGTTTCTCTTCTTTATTCTCCCATTAATAGTCAACTATTCTCTTTCCCTTTACTTTGTATGTGTGTGTGTATATAATTCTTCTCTTTCTTTATAGCTATCATATGCCATATCTGTTCTACATTCTCACTTCTCCCTGTTCACATTTTGAAGATTCTAAACTTAGTTCTATTCTCTACAACATTTTCTTTATTCTTTTTTTTTTTTAGGAACCACCTTTCTTTTTTTTTTTTAATTTTTATTTTTGAACAACCATACAAATTTTAACAAAATAATATAAAATATGTATAGTTTCTGGATACTAGATTTACCCCCAGGAGTGCCCCCCCAATTTCCCACCTGTATCCCTCCCTTCCCTTACCCACAATATCTCTAAAAAAGTCATTTTCTTTATTCTTAATGAACTACATTTTTAATCATCTTTTAGAACTATTTGGTTTATTTAACTCCTGCCTCTACCATTCATTTTGTTGCCGTTATTAGTACTATGGATAGTCTAAACAGCACCTGCTGTTTACTTTAAGGCCAGATCTAGTTCAAAGTTATTTACTGCTTTTGCTGTTGGAAATTTCTGACCCTATAAATCCTGTTTCTGTGGTAGTTAGTGTTGTAGATATCAGAATGGGCACTGGGTGTTTATTTAATGTTGTATATTGCTCACTTTGGTTGTTGTTATTGTTCATTTTCCCTGTTTTCTGTGAGGTGCTGGAAATCTAGAGAGACACCACAATATCACAGGTTAAATACTCTATTGCTGAATTAAACCCAGACAAAAGATAGCTCAGCTTGCTGCATGTGCAAATTAACCACATTCATTAACCACACTCAAACTTCAGCTACACTTTAATACAAAGAACAGAAGAGACTAGAAACAAATAAACAAACAAACAAACAAAAAAACCCAAACTAACACCCAGGTTGAAAGTAGGAATTTTTAGGGGGGAACCCTCAAGTTCCACTCATGGATATTAACTCTTACAGCCAAAACACAAAAATGAACCAAAGATTGTAGGTACCACACCTGTGGGGGGTCTCAATCTACATCGCTGTAGGGCATTTGCAAAAGACTTACCTAGAAAGACCCACACATAAGAGTCAAAGATGAATCCATCTAAACAAATGCATAAAATCCAATACAGAAATACAAAAAATATGAAAAATGGTAGCATGATGCCTCCTAAAGTTCATATTTCACTCACAACTGACTTCAAAGATATTGACAAAGATGAAATATCAGATAAATAATTCAAAAGAATGATTATAAAAATAAATAATGAATTGCAAAAGAACACAGAAAAATAACAGCGAATCAAGGAAGTCAGGACAAGGTATGAATGAGAAATCCAATATGGAAAACAGATGTTGAAAAAGAACCAAACAAATCATGAATATAAATGACACAATAAACCAAATAACATGTTCAGTTGAAAGTCTTTCTAATAGAGTAGATCATGCTAAAGATAGAATCTCAGAGCTGGAAGACCAAGTGGCCATCATTAAACATTTGGATTATATTAGAAAAAGAAGATAAGTAACCATGACATGTATATACCAGGTATAATGAGACAAAATTTAAGAATCATTGAAATTGGAGAGGGTTGTAAGATGCAGGCTGGAATGGATAAACACTTTGGGGAAATAATAAAGAAAACTTTACATACCTTGAGAATGAGATGGACATTTAGATACAGGAGACATTCAGAACCCCAAATAGATAAGATCAAAAAGGAACCTCTCCTGATATATTATAATAAAAATCTTTTATATACATAACAAAAATATAATTTTATATGCTTAAGAAAAAAACATCAGTCCACATTTTAAAGTAAGCCCATCAGAATTACTTCCAATTGCATTGCACAAACTCTAAAATCCAAGAGAGCTTTCAAGGATGTATTTCAAGCCATGAAAGAAAATAGCTGTCAGTCAAAATTACTATATCCAACAAATATATCTTTCATAATCAATAAAAAATATAAAAAATCTTCCAAGATACACAGGAACTAAGAGAATTCATGATTACTGAACCAGCACTACAAAAATTACTTAAAGAAATATTTTGCACAGAACAAGTCAGAAAGAAACCACAGAGATAAAAAAATTGACATATCTCATTGAAAGAGTGACTAAGCAAATGAGAAATAGGACTGAATTAAACATTAGAAATAAATGGAAATTGCAGGAATTGTAAAAATGTATAATAACATTGAATGTAAATGTTCTCAACTCTCCAGCTAAAAAACAGAACGCAATAGAAAAGAAAACCCAACCATGTGTTATTTGCAAAATACCATAGGCTGCAAAATACCATAGGCAAAATACCATAGGCTGAAAGTGAAAGAATGGAAATTGATATACCTTGCAAACGGAATGCCCACAACAAGCAGGGCTTGGTACTTTCATATCTGACAAAGTGGATTTGCAGCCAAAAATTAATCAGAAGACACAAAGAATATTATTTCATACTAGTCAGGGTAACGATTCAACAAGAAGATATAATGTTAGTGTATATGCCCCAAATATTGGTGCACCTAATTACCTAAAACTTACACTACTCAAATTAAAGCCTCGGAACCAAGTACAATAATACTGAGTGATTTCATCACACTTCTTTCACAATGTATAGTTAGCCACACAATCACAGTGAAGATACTTAATACCTAAAACATATTATAAATCAAATGGACTCAACAGAAATCTGTAGAAAATTTCATTCAACAGCAGTTGAATATATTTTCTTCCTAGCTTCTCATGGAAACTTATCCAAAATAGATCATATTTTAAGTCACAAACCTACCTTAGAAATACAACAAATTCACATAATTGCTTTCATCTTTTCTGATCATAATGGAGTGAAATTAGAAATCAACACCAAACAATCTTTCAGAAACTACAAAACACATGAAGATTGAACAATACATCCTTGAATGATAAAAGTTGATACAAGAAATTAGGGAGAAATTTAAAAATTCTTAGAATTAATAATAATAGTTATAACAGCATACCAGAACCTCTGAGATACTGTGAAGCTGGTTTTAAGAGGAAAATTTATAGCTATGAGTGCATACATACGAAAATCAGAATGATTCCAAATATACAAATTAGTGATGCATCTCAAGCCCTTGAAAAACAAGAACAAACTGTTCCAAAACCAGTGGAAAGAACAAAATAATTAACATAAGAACTGAAATCAGTCTAATTGAAAATAAAAGTATAAAGGATCAATGAAACAAAGGGTTGATTCTTTGAAGTCATAAGCAAAATTGAAAAGTATTTATCCAAACTAAGCAAAAGAGAAGACACAAATTAACAAAATTAGAGATGCAAAAGGAGAAATGACCACAGACATCATGGAAATAAAGAGGATCATAAGGGACTACTTTGAAATTTATATTCCAACATATTGGAAAATCTAGAGGAAATGGATACATTTCTACACACAGAAGACCTGTAAAAATTGAGTCAAAAGGACATATAAATCTGGCAACCAATAAAAAACAATGGGATAAAAACAGCAATAAAAAAACAGTGAAAAGCCCAAAACTAGACAGATTCACAGCTAAACTTTACCAGACATTTAAAAAAAACTAATGCCATCACTCTTCAAATTAATTCCATGAATTAGAAAGGGATGGGACACTTCCAAATGCATTCTTTGAAGCCAGTATCACACATATACCAGAACCTGATGAGAACACATGAAGGAAAAAAACTGCAGACCAATATCCCTGATAAATTTAGATGCAAAAATTCTTAATAGAATATTAGCAAATCATATTTAACAACATATTAAGAAGAGTGCATTATCATGTTCAAGTTGTTTTTATGCCGTGGTTTAACATATACAATTCAATAAATGTAATTTATCACATAAATAGAAATAAGGACAAATATCACAAGTCATTTCAATATATTGGGTACAAAGGAGGCCTTTGACAAAATTCATCATCCATTCATGATTAAAAACTTTGGGGACTGGAGCAGTGGATCGGTGGTTATGGCGCTTGCCTGGCATGCGCAAGTACACAGGTTCAAACCCCAGCAACCAACGTACGCAACTAAGTGTCAGAGCAACAAAAGCCATGTGAAAAACTCAATAAAAATTGATTCTCTCTGTGTGTGTGTCTCTCTCTCTCACTGTCCTTCTCTCTTTAAAAAGAAAAAAAAAACTCTGAATAAACTAGAGATAGAAGGAGCCTACCTCAACATCATAAAGGCTGTATATAATAAACCCAAAGCTAACATCATAATGAATGGGGAAAACAGAAAGCACTTCATTTAAGATAAAAAAAAAAAATGTTCACTTCCACCACATCTATTCAGTATAGTACTAGAAATTCTATCTAGAATCATTTGGCAAGAGAAGGAAATAAAAGGGATTAAAAATAGGAAATAAAGAAGTCAAATTATTACTGTTTGCAAGTGAAATGATCCTATATGTAGAAGATACATAAAGCTCTACCAGAAGAATGCTGGGGCTAATAAACAAAATCAGAAAACTTACCAATTACAAATCAACATACAAAAATTATTAGCTTTCTTTTATATCAATAATGAATCTGGTGAGAAAGTAATAGCTGAACAGCAGCTTTCACGGTAGCTAAAAAACAAAAGCAAACCCTTGGTATAAATCCAACAAAGGAGATAAAACACCTCTACAATGAAAATTGTAAGACACTGAAAAATGAAACCGAAGAAGACACTAGAAGATGGAAAGACTTCACATGTTCATAAATAGGCGGAGTTAATATTGCTAAAATGGCCATACTGTTAAAGAAAAGTACAGATCTAATACAATCCCCATCAAAATACCAATGACATTCTTCACAGAAGTAAAAGAAAAAACTTAAAATTCATTTAGTACAATTAAAGACACTGAATAACCAAAGCAATTCTAAGCCAAAAAGTAATTCTGGAGGTATCAGAGCATCTGCCTTCAAATTACTCTATTGTTATAGTAAGGAAAACTGCATATTTCCTTAAACAGAATGCATAGACCAAAGGTCTAGAATGGAAGACACAGAAAAATCAACATAGATATCCATCTCATTCTTGACAAATATGCTGAAACATACATTGAAGAAAAGACAGCCTATTTTAACAAATGGCACTGAGAAAACTGGTTATACATATGCAGAAGAATGAGAATAGTGCCTTCTTTCTCAACATGCATAAACTTCAATTAAATTGGGTTTTAAAAACCTAAGAATTAAACCAGAAACTATGCAACTCCTAGAAGAAATCAGAATCAACTTTCTAACATATAGGCACAGGAAGTGACTTTCTCAAGAAGTCTTTATTTCCTAAATTTCAGGGGATAATTCTAAGAGTTAACAATTGGACTGCATCAAATTAAAAACCTTTTGCACAGCAAAGAAAACAAGAATGTGAAGAGAGAACTTACAGAATGGAAGTCTTTGCTAGCTGCTCCTATGACAGAGGATTGCTATCCAGAAAATAACTCAAGAACCAATAACCATATTGATAAATTGGCAAATGAATTAAGCAAACACTTCTCAAAGAAGAAATAAAAATGTTCAACAAATATATGAAAAATGTTCAACATTGTTAGCAAATAGGGAAATGAAAATCAAAACTATACTGAAATTTCATCTCTCTCCATTAAGAATGGCAGTCAGTCATCAAGCATACAAATATTACTAAATGCTGGAGAGGATGCGGAAAAAAAGGAACATTTTCACATTGTTGGTGGAATTGTAAATTTATATAATCACTATGGAAATCAATATTGAGCTTTCTCAAAAGACTAGGGATGGAACTGCCATATGACCCAGTAATACCACTCCTTGCTATCTATCCTAAATAATTAAGTCAGGATATAGTGATACATGCAAACTATGTTTATACCAGCACAATTCACAGTAGCCAAACTATGGAACCATCCTAGATGTCTGCTAATGAATGAATGAATAAATGAATAAAGAATATATACACAATGAAGTTTTATTTAGCCACAAAGAAGAATGAAGTTATGCCATTAGCAGGAAAATGGATGGAATTTGAGAACATTGTATTAAGCAAAATAAGCCAAACTCAGAAAGTCAAGTGTCTTATGTTTTCACTACATGTGGGAACTAAAGAGGAAAAAGTAAAAGAAAGGTGTGGAGGGATCTAATGAAAATCAAAGGAAGAAGAGTAGAGTAAAGGTAGTGGGGATGTAGTATGTAGGAGGAGAGGAAAAGAGAATATACTGGGGAATGGTATTGGCCAAATTATCTTCTTATATTGTGCATGCACAAATATATAACAATTCCCACCATCATATACAACTATAGTGCGCCAGAAAGATTTGGAAAAAAATAAAGGTTACATTTCTAAAAATCATTTTTTACATTACTATCATTAACAACCAAGGCTACTATTTCATATTATTTTATTTTTATTGTACTTTTTATTTTACTTTGGAGTGCTAGAGATTGAAACAAAGGCCTCATGCACACTAAACGCATGCTTTACCCTAAGCTGCATCTCTAGCCCTTTGCCTATGTTTTAAAAAAATGAACCACATAATTTGTTTTCTGGGAATGAGTGATCTTTTCTTCTCTGAGATATAGAATAGAAATCAAGAGCGCAGACTCAGAAGCTATTCTGCCTGGTTTGAAATTTTCCATACTGACTTCATTACCTTTGGAAATCACTTAACTTATGGTGACTCAGTTGCTATAGTGAAAAAAAATGGAAAACAATGACATTTCCTTCATGTGGTGGTAGACACACACACACACACACACACACACATACCAGATTCAAAATAAGGCTTCATGTACTTAGTTAAGTGATAATGATGAAGGCAATTCTCTGTTTGTATATAATGGTGCTTTGATGGTAGTTCAGAGGTCTGTGAACTTTTTCTGTAAAGGGTCAGATGATAATTATTTTAGGCTTTGTGGGACACATACCCAAAACTCCCATTGTATAACAAAAGCAGCTACAAACAACATGTAAATAAATAGGTGTGGCTTTATTTGATTAAAATTTTATTTACAGAAACAACCTCAGGCTGGCTTTGGTCTACAAGTCATAGTTTGCTGACCACCTGTTTGACTGATGGTTAACATAAAAGTTTGAAGCTATCATATGATTAGGCCTTTTCTTCTCCAAATTGTATATACTCATTCTCTGTTGCTATGTATTTGTGCTGTGCTTCTCTGCAGTGGTCTGAACATATTCAATTTTCAGTTATTCAACTAGAAAGCTTTCTGATTTGTGTGCTAGAGCATAACTCAATTTTACAGTGTTAATTTGGACTCATTAAATAAAAGTACACATAACTTTTTAGAATTAAATCTGCTCATAATAAGTGGTTCTTTATTTCCTTACCTTGATCTCGTTGAGCTTATAATCATAGGATTCTTTTTCCAGAAAAAAAAATGAATTTTAGTTCTTTTGTTCAGAGTCTCAGATTCTTCACTATTCTCTGTTATATGCATATTTCATGTAGTAGATGTAGTAGTAATCAACATGCTAGGTCCTGATTTACTCCTCATTGGAATTATCATGTTAGCATTAACTAATTGATATTTAAAAATTTGACATAGATCTGGACCTTTTTTTCTAAGTGTATAGAAATTTTAATTGGTTAAATGGTTGATAAATTTTCACTCCAAAATAAAGGCATCCAGAGACTGGCATACATTAATGTGGTGGGTATATAAATGTGCCTTGGATGCTGGAGGATATGGTTAATTGAGAATCTCAGTGTCTGCTTCTTTAATTCCATTACTCTTTTGCACAGGCTTCCCACAGGCTGCTTAAAATCAATTCCTGAGCCCAAGTGGAACACTAATAATGAAGGCTGTTTTCTGGGAGATGTGCAGCTCATCTTTCATGCAACTTTGACTCAAGGACCCTCTAACAAACTTGTCAAATGTCTAGAACTATACTCTTGTCTAAGATGCTTCCAACCAAACTACCTTTCTTTTCTTTTGCTTTATCCAGGGTCAGATCTACATCTTGTCTGATGGTTTCTGCCAGCTTCACCTGAATTCTTCTCCATTTCCCTTATGGTCATTTTTCCTAATAAATCACTTAAGTTGCTAATTTCAATATGAGGTTTGCTTCTAGGAAATCTATCAACTCTTGTTATGATTTGAACGTGAGGTGTCCTCCAAAAGCTTACACGTGTCAATTCGGGAAGGCTCAGGTGAAATGATTGGATTAGAAAAGCCTTAAACCAATCAGTGAGTTAATACCCTAGTAAGGCACCTGGAGGTTGGAGGGGTGTGGCTGGAGGAGGCGGGTCTTTGGGGCGTGCCTCTGGGGTATATATATTCTGTATCTTGGGTAGAGGGGCTTACTTTGCTGCTTCCTGATGTAACACCTTGAGCTCCCTGCTACCTGCCATGATGCATGGCCTCATCTGGACCCTGAGGAAACAGCCAGCCTTTTCTGGACATGCACCTCTGAAACCATGGTACCCTAAATCAACCTTTTCCTCCTAAAATTGTTCTTGTCAGGTCGCAGCAGTGAAAAACTGACTAAAACAACTATCTAGCCTACATTAGAAATTTTGTTTTGCTGTCACCTTTTCGGAATAAACAAATATGTTCTAAAAGGTGGGAGCAATACTTGAGAATATAGAAAACAACGAGGCTTGAGAAAACTCCTTTTGTTTTGGGAGAAGCAAGGTAGAATACTAAGCATGTTGTAAACAAAAAGCGAAGATTTCATTGACAGTTTAGCTCTAGGAAAATGCATGCATTAAAATAAAACTAATCCCATCTAAATACTTGTAAAAATTCAAAGTTGTCTCCTTAACCTTCCTCATGGCAACTCACCAAAATTAAATTTTTTAAAGGTATTAAATAACATTGGAGGAAGCTCTTCTTTTCACGAGGGACTCTAGACACTGGAATTTAGTGGAAGTATCCTGAAGCATCATTTCCCAGTTCCCTACTTATGTCAGTTTGGAGTGAGGTACAGTAGACTTGAGTTGTGTTTCCCAAATTCCTCTGTCATTTTTCTTTGGGAAATTAATTTTGACAGGATTTCTAGATAAGAAAAACCTGTGGATTGTTATCCAATAGTGTTCTATTTGGGGGGAGAAAAATCCTTTATATTGTGCCTAAAAGAAAAATGTGGTAGACATACAAATATGTGTAAAAGTTTATGATGTAAATGAATGAAAATACAGTATACAAATTGTAGGTTCATTATGATTACCATGATGTTAACATATGTGTGTATGCATGTATTTGTGAGTGTGTACATATATGTGTGGAGTGGGGGACAGAAAAAAGTTAATAAGTGACATATATACTGTATTGCAGGGATTCAGTGATTTTTCTTCCTCAATTTTTGATGTTTTCTTTTATATTGAGTATTATAATTTCAGTATTAAATACTAAAATAAATATTTAAATATTGGATGATAATACTATAAACTTATTAGCAGGAATGCATATACATAGGATTTGCAATTGTTTTGAAGGTATCATACTTTAAATTTAGCAAACAAAATGTTCAGTTTTTGTTGATGACTAGTGATTCATTAATCTGGAATAGTAGTTGAGATATAAATATATATTTTATTTATTGATCATTATTATAAGAGATACTAATCTTTTAAAAAGCTATACACTCTCAATAATTTCAATTAGTCTATGACAAATTCTGTGGAAAATTTAAAATTGTAAATATACTCAATTCTACTCCATTCATCTCTGACATTTGCCTTTGGGACTTGATCCCCAAACTGAGTTTTGCTACTTAAAAAATATATATATATCTATCCTTGGATTGTAAATAGAAACTGCATTTTCACCTGGTTAATATTTTAGTGTAAAAGTTAGGCATATTTCATGGTGTTCCACATTTTATACTTTCATTTTACCATCTCATTTTGTCCTCCCAAGCTTATTGAAACGTGTGATAAAGTTATTTCTCTTTGACAAGATGAATACACACAATTCACATTCAGTAGATCCAGGATTCGATTGTGATTTGACTCCAGGTACATATGAATAAATGGCAAACAAATGAAATGAAATATCAGAGTAAGAAAGCACAGCTTGAAGGAATACATTAAAAGACTAAAACTTAACTTGGATTTGTAATCATTAATGTGTTATCTTCAGGGATTTATAGTAACTTAATGGTTCTCAATTTTTATAGTAATTTTTAAAGAATATCACAATATTAAGTGTTAAATTAGCAACCTTCGTTATAATTCCTCCTTTCCAATATAAATATGATCATTTTAATGTGTTTACTTCTTGTCTCTTTCCTTTTTTGCAATGTTGAATATGTGAGTGATAGCACCTTTAATGATAAGATCTCACATCTTTAAAGGGTTTAGAGGTAGAATGAGATGCACAGACCCCAAAGTGCAAAGGATCAATTCCTTTTGTGCTGTGGTTGAGATGTTTTCTTTGGTAAGTGGCTGTCTCTCCACTTTTCTTTATCTAAAACTCAAACCTAGGATAATTTAAATAATCCTTCTAGTCTAATAGTCAGAGAGAAATTAGCAGTTTATGGAAAATAATAACTTAGAAGATAGGAAATTTTATTAGGTTCATAGATTTGTGGTCTAGAAAAGCAGGAGCAAGCAGAAATTTAAACTACTGAAATCCAGTTGTTGGAAATTGTGTATTTAAAGCAATTACAGACCGTATAAGTATATTCATAGTAAACATAATTTTGCACTCTGCTTTTTTTAACTTATACTGTATCATTTATAAGTTATGAAAGTGTTCTCCATCAAAGATTTGTGAAAGACTTAGTTCTCAATTAGCTTGTAAATAAGTTGATAAGTTTTTTTATTTATTTCGGGCTATTTAATTTGTTTTTCGAGAGAGAGTTAATTTTTAATTTTTTCATCTGATTTTTGTTTTTCCTCCACTTAGTTCTGTATGTGGTTCTCGGTCAAACCCAGGTCCTCACTCATGCCAGACAAGTGCTCTACCACTGAGCCACCTCTGCAGACCAGGCTATTTAATTTTTAAATGTACTTGGAATTTAATTTGGTAAAGCCTTTGAGTAGTGGGACTCAGAGTACTTCCATTTTGCTGACTAGACTCACACTTTTAAAAATAATCCTTACTTTCTATTTCTTTGTTATATCATCTTAATTAAATATAGCATTCCTGTTATTGCCCAGAACCAAACTATTTTATGTAAGGATCCATGAGTCTTGTCTTGTGCCAGCACTCTTTCAAAAATACTGTTTAGACCCACCTCTTTATCATTGAAATTCCCTGCCCCAGTGCCTGTGACCTTTCCTTATGATAGTATGGATACAATACTTGTTTTAGTCAGCTTTTGTGCTGCTGCAAGAGAAATGCAAATGAAAACCACATTAAGATATCACCTTACGCCAGTCAGAATGGCAAAAATGAAGAAAATAAACAATAATAGATGCTGGAGGGGCTGTGGAGAGATAGGAACACTAACACACTGTTGGTGGAGCTACAGACTGGTACAGCCCCTCTGGAAAGCAGTGTGGAGAATCCTCAAAAAACTAGGGATGAGCCCACCGTACGACCCTGCTATTCTACTCCTGGGTATCTTCCAGGGGATTCAGAATCAGCACATTACAGTGACACAGCAATATCTATGTTCATAGCAGCTCAATTTACTATTGCTAGACTATGGAAACAACCCAGATGTCCCTCACTGGATGAATGGATCCAAAAACTGTGGTACATATATACATGGAATTTTACACAGCAATTAGAAACAATGATATTGCAGCCTTTGAAGGTAAATGGATGGCTATGGAAGAAATTATGCTTAGTAAAATCAGCTTAACCCAGAGAACCAAGGGTCAAATGTCTCCACTCATCTGTGGAGGTTGGAACTAGACCCTGGCCATTCAGAAAGGTGGTCTATTATCATGTGTTAAATCCAGATAAGGTATAATGTTATAAAGCCTAATACTTTTTTAGAGATATTGTGGGTAAGGGAAGAGAGGGATACAGGTGGGAAATTGGCGGGGGGGCACTCCTGGGCGTAAATCTAGTATTCAGAAGCTATACACATTTTATATTATTTTGTTGAAAATTTGTATGGTTGTTCAAAAAATTAAAATTAAAATTAAAAATTACATTCATAAAAATAAAAAAAAAGATCTGACAAGAACAATTAGAGGAGTAAAAGTTTATTTTGTGGCTCATGCTTTCAGAGTCATAGTCCATAGACAGCGGACTCCATTCTTTGGAGTGGGGCAGAACATCATGGAAGAAAAGTGTGGCAGAGGACAGCAGCTAGGGTCATCATACCAGAAAGCAGAGCAAGAGAGCGAAAGCAAGAGAGAGAGAGAGAGAGAGAGTGCCAGAGCTCTGCTTAACAAGCCTCTCAATAAAGTCTTTTGGTAAAGCCTTTGACAAAATTTAAACACCAAAGGCATACCACCAGGGACCCAGCTTCTCCAGGCACCCTATCTGCCTACAGTTACCACATAGTTAACCCTATCAGGGGATTAATTCACTGATTGGCTTAAAGCTATCTTAACCCAATCATTTAACATCTGAACCTTCTTTGATTGTATCACACATGAGCTTCTGGGTGATAATTCACATCTATACCATAACAATACTACATGGTTGATATTTTTCCCTTTCCTGGATATTGAACACAGGGCCTCATGCATGCTAAGGAAGTGTTGTTTGTTTGTTTCTTTGTTTTACTTTCTTCATTGACTTTTCTTTTTTTCTTATTTTTTAAAATTAGTTCAACATAGTCTTACCTATTGGAGGGAATTGTTGTTATATATATCCATACATACATGGATATTGACGTAGTGAGATAGTAAGTTAAGGTCAATCTAAGCAAGTGTTTTACAACTGAGCTACATCTTCATTGCTGTATATTTCTTTTAGGTACTGGAGATTGAACCAGGGGTGTTTTGCTAATGAATGACATCCCCAGTCCTTTTTATTTTACTTTTATTTTGAGGTAGGATCTCATTAAGTTGCTAAGTCTGGCCTTGAATGTGTGATCCTCCTACTTCAGCCAGCCAAGAAACTGGGTTTATAGTCATGCAGCACTGCACCTGGCCAATGTTCATGTCTTTATCTAAGGCCACTTCTACTTGTGTGCAATATCTATTCATCTTATTAATTAACATATACTAATTCCCTAGTTGTCCCATCTCTCTGCTTTATCATTTCCCCATCCCTGCTGGATCATTGCCAATAGCTTAGGAATAGTCAGTATTTATCCAATCTTACATAATAAAAACTCCCTGGATTTCATATGGCTATCCAGCTATACTCATTTATCTGGTCTTTTAGGCAAGGCAGAGTTTTCCCAACTCTCAGCCTCCAATTCCTTTCCTCCCATTCTCCCTTGAATCCATTTCCAATAGGATTTTTTTTTCGCAAACTTCTACTGAAATAACTCTTGTCAGAATCGCCAATGACTTTATTGCAGAGCACAATGGTCAATTCTCTATTCTCATTTTATTCATTGATAGAGTATACCATGTCCTCATTCCTGAAACTTTTCCTTCTCAGCTTCTGGGATTTGACTGTGGATTTTCTTCCATCTCATTGGCCTCTCCATTCATTAGTCATTGGAAGGACTAGGAAATAATTTACTGCCTTAGCAACTTTTTATATCTTTCTACCCCTGATTTTTTAAATAATGCAATGTTGGAGAATCTCAGAGCTTAATCTATAGGTCTGTTTTACTCTGTTATTCCTTTTATGAATTTATTAATGTCTTGGTTTTAAGTATGATTTTAAATATCATCTGTTAACACACGATGTCCAAATAATGTATTTCTGTTTTGGACCCCAGAAATTAACTATTAAATATCCAACTTTGTATCAAATATGCTATCTCAACTTTTCCATATAAATTTTTTCCATTTATTTTTATTAAGGAGTTGTGTTGTTGTACAATCACAAGTGCACATGTAGTAACAATATGATATGCCCCTGATCCTAATCCAGAATCACCCCTACATCACTCATACCCTCATCTTTTGACTCTTGTATGTTTCCCCCATAACATATATATGTAAGACTGTAATTTTCCAGAATTATACTTCAAATTTGCAATGTATAAATTGAATTCCTTATTTTTACCCTCAGATATCTTCCTCTTAAAATATTTTTCTTCTATTTCTTTAGTCCAAAATACTTGGTGATATCCTTGATATTTCTTTTCTTACATTCTACATGGATTTCAACAGTAGATTCTCTTGGAAGTATTTTCAGCATATAACTAGATGTAGGCTATTTTGCATGGCCTTTACCATGGCCACTTAGTAGCAGGGAAGAAACAAAATATTTCAACATTTATCATTTTTATGCAAAAAGTAAGGTATTTTACAATGTGAGAGTTGGTAAAATATGAGATTAAAAATGTAAACCATATTGACATCACTTATTATTAATATTGTCCTGCGTAAATAATGTCTACTGTCCCACAGAGTCAGTTCTTATTTTCCTGTTTTCTAATTGTGACCCTGTTTTCTTATTGAATGACAACTTACTGTAGTGTACCTTGTATCAAGGTCATTTTTCTAAACTTTGAAAACAGTTTTAGTGTCTTTACACTTACATACCTCTACCAATAAGATTGAAGTTTTGTCTTCCTCCCCCATTTATATTTTTCTTTGTGATAATTATCTATGTATATTTGATAAAAGGAAATTATTTATATTGGAATATATTTTATTATATTAAATATATGACAAAGAATATTTGCCAATTAAAAGAGCCAACTTTTTTTTTCCTTTTAGTGTTGCATTTTATGGTGAAATAAAAGCCACTCTTCGGTTTATAAATATGTTAGGAATATTGGCCAGGTTTTAGAATATTTTATTGCTTATTTAACGTTATGTAATTTTGGTAAATTATTATATATTATTTGCATAGTATGGGATTTACTTTTGCTTTTCAAATTATTTTAAATGGAGAAGTCAATTATAAATAAATAGAAAGCTATGCACTGAGTTTAGAGTGCATTTTAATATGGGTAATACAATATGTTTTTCTCAGTGAAACTGTTTCTTGCATGTGAAATGGTTGCATGTCACTTTTCTCTACTTGAGAAGATTTTTATTTATCATTCTGTTAGTGATAACAACAGTACTCCTAGACACCATGGTAAACCTCTTGGCCCAGATGCTCTGTTGTGGTCTTTCTTGAGTTCTGAGTGATATATTGAAATCTGATGATACAAATTTTGTTTTCATTTTCAGTAAGAAGTTAGCATGTGGTTATGGCTAGCTGAATACCTGGCACTCAGTGGGTAAATCAAATGCATGTGGACTTAAAATTTGGCCTCACTGCTGCTAGCATCTGACTCTGAGGAATTGGCCAAGTATATCATGCCCTCAGTTTTCTTGTGCTTAAAATGGGAATAATAACTGCCTCCTGAAATTGTGGTGTGGTAAAAAGGAGATGGTAGCTTCCACGTCCTTAGCATAGGGCTGTGGCCCAGTAAGTTTTTAGAAGTTTTACACCATTGCTTTTATTGGTTCATTTTCCTTTTTTCCCCCTTAACTATTATCTTTGGTTTTTTAAATATATTTTCTAGGTAAAAGAAACTAAAAGATATTTGCACATAAATTGAAGAAACACTTCATTTTTTAACATCCCAGGAGTATTTCACTATGTCCAGCTGGTATCTCAAATGTAGTTGTTCAATGTATGATTAACCATCTCACGTTAGAAACTTTTATTAAAGGTTAATATCTTTTAATATTAATAATAGTAAAAAATCATATTTGAAAAAACTTCTAGCCAAAGATATCATTATAGTTTTAGGAAACACATAATATTTATGTGACTGATTTTTTTTTTTTTGAAAAGTAGTCAAAGCTTTAGACCATTAGAGGAGAACTAAAATAAAATTAACAAAAAAACATAAGTCTCTATAATCCAATGTATAACATTCGTTTAATACATAAAAAAAAGAGTACTTCCTAAGATTTTGGAAACATGAAAAGTACCTGAATATTGTTGATTATTTAGTTTTCAGAGAATATAGAGATTGCACAAATTCAATTATAATGTAGAGATTTGGTGAAATGTAAGGACGATATTCCTAATCAAGATAGTTTCTAGTCACTATGGGAAGGAAAACATAATCAAAATGGTAGGTTTTTCCTCCAGGTTCTAAACGTAAAATCCCGGAGAAGTTTTGTTCTTAGGACTTTTAGTCTTTCAAGAAGCAAATTGTTAAAGCAAGGCTCACTCCTAATACCTCACATCTCCTTGTTTCTGTGGTTATCCAGCCACATTGTAACATCAATCTACCCATGTCCACTTTTATTTCTTCCTTTAGATTTCTGAATGCTTGTGTCTTTCCTGCTTAAGAAAAAGCATCCTTCCATTTTTTTCCCCCTAGCATCTTAGATGTCACTTTACTAGAGCAATTCATTTTAAATTGAGAAGATATTTTGTTTGCCTTTGGCAGATCAGGGAATAAAAGTACATATGAAAATTTAAGACTGTGAAAAATCTGTTTTTCTTGGTGTTTTTCCATGATAAAAAAAAGTTAGCCCTTGATATATAACTGATCACATATCAAATATAATCTTCAAAAAATTGCATTTGTACAGAGTATGGTGGCACACATATGTAACCCCAGCCCCTTTGGAGGCTAAGGCAGCAGGATCATAAGTTTGATACCAGCCACAGTAACTTAGTGAGTCCCTAGGTAACCTAGCAGAACTCTGTCTCAAAATAAAAAAATAAAAAAGGCAGGTATAGGTCAGTGGTTGAGTGCCCCTGAGTTGCATTCCCAATAACATAAAAGAAAAAAATACGTTTGTACTGAACACCTATAGCTTTTTTTCCCCATTGTTCTTATTCCCTAAGCAATTTAGTATAAAAACTATTTTCATGGCATTTATATTACATTAAGTATTGTAAGTAATCTAGAGGTGATTTAACATGTATGGAAAGATGAATATAGGTTATATGCAAATACTGTGTCAAGCATCCACAGAATTTAGTATCTGCTGAAGTACAAAAAGGAATCCCCTGAGGACCCCGAGAGATGACCGCACTACCTAATCAAAAATGAATGTCAAATCACAGTGGGTTAGTTCAATTTCCTCACTCCCAAGGGAAAACAACTAAGACAAAACTCATATACTCACCTCTGAAGTTAACTGTAGATCCTCCTTTGGGTTTCTTGAAGTTTCCATTATTCATTCAAAGTTTTTATTTTGGTGACTGGGTTTTTCTTATTTCAGTTAAAATGTATATCTCAAAAATCTTATATTGTTAAGGAAAAATATTATTCTTTCTAATCTTTACATCAAAAGTTAAAAACACACAAGTTAAAAGTTCAATTAATTTTACTCAGGTATGTGTACTAGACAAGTATATTTTTGTAAATAACCCTCAAGTTTCAAAAATACTATCAGGAAATTACCTCAAATATAGTTATGGGGGCATGATGGTTACTTGGAGAATTCGTGTTGGGATTGAATATTAGCTGTACACATTTGAGGAAATTTTAAGCAGAAATGTTACAAAAGAAATAGGCTTTAATTTTTTAAGGCTTTTAAATTGCTTAGTTCAAATGGGGAAGAAGGCCTAAAGTTTGAATTCATGGCATATTGTTATAATGTACTATCAACTTAATCCTTCATTTTCTTGTCAATTAAAGACTTATCTTTATTCACTGATTCACTTATCAGTAATTCGCTCAGTATTTTAAAGCTGGTTGTTAAAAAATCCCTTTGTTTATGGCAATAAGGCACCATTCATTTTGTGAACTTTATAAAACCAACCTCTGCCAATTTTGCTCTTTGAGAATAGCTCTAAAGATGTGTTCCCACAGTAATTACTGATTCCAGAGATGTTCATTAAAGAATGAAGTCAGAGGCAAGTGTTTGAAACAATTGTATCCCACCAAAGCCAGCTTTCCTGCGCACCTTCCCAGCATCTACAGTTCCGTTCTTTTTTTTATTTTTTTCAAATCACTGGAAAACCTACATAAATTATACCTTTTAGTGCTTTTCCCCACAGAGTTGTATTAAAGATATAGGGCATTATTTTTACATATTCATATTTAAATCAGAGGTTTAGCAAAAGACTGGGGGAAAGTGGGGATGGCTTTGAATGAGGACCCAGCTGTCCATCATATACCTGCTGTGAATGACGTGGGTCACTCTAGTGTGCACTCTGATTGCCCACTGCCACACAGGATGAGAAAAGTCGAGGAGAAACCCCAGTGTAGCAAGCCAAATCTTAACAGAGAAAAAGAATAATAAAAAAAGATGGTCTCAGAATTGTATATTTCTTTTAGAAGAGAGTTGTTATTCTAGGAGAGTAGCAAGAAGCCTTTTAAATTTTTTAGTAGTTTATTATCAGAACCTAAGGTACTGGAATGTGTTTAGGTATTGCATAGTTATCCTGCAATTACAGTGCAGCCTCCCACTGAGCCTTAATAGGCAAAGAGAAAATTCACAGCGAGAGCTGAGGGAGAGATTTTGTGTTATCCGCCTGTCAGTGAGAAATTTGAATAATAAACCCCTAACAGAAATGAAGTTATATTTATTTCAATGGCATGAGAAAATATGATAGACAAGGGAGAAAAAGAACACAGGATTGGATCTATTTCCTAAATTTCTCAGTGGTAAACAAACTAGAGAACATCATTTGTACTGAGCACTTTCCTTATTTGAATGCAAATAACACAGCCGAGTTAGTTTTCTAAACGCTTGGGAACAGTTTTCTGTTTTGGGCCTCCAGTCTTAAGTTCTTTCATCCACATAATTTTTTTTTTCTTTTTAACTTTTGGTTAACCCTATTAATCATCAAGATTTTGAATTATATGTGGCTTAATTTCATCAGAATTAACATTTGATGGCTTGAGGGTTAAAAGAATGATTTTACTCTAAAATTTTAAGGTCATGTCCAATTATAAAACTGAGGGTCCCGAGGAGAAAAGTCGCAAGGAGTAGCAGCAGGGCTTTTATGGACTACAGCCAGGAGAACCTGATATTATGGTATCCAAGAACATTATTTTGTGTTTGGGTTGTTGGCATTTGAATTCTGTTGAGCAATTATGGAAACTTTCTAGACCTTAGCTTCTTCATCTGTAGAATGGGGAAGCTAAGAAGACCCACGTTAACTATTTTTTCTCTTATATGTGGATTGAATGAGATTCTTCATGAACAACTCTGAAGTCATTGCCTGGCATTTAGTAAGTAACTCAACAAATATTGGCTATTATTTGTTGTACATCCATGTCTAAAGAATCTTTTCTTTTTTATTAAAAAAATCCTTATACCCTAATATAGCAATTCAAAAATTATCAAAAATTCAGAAAAATAGGACAGAAAATAAGAATTCAGTATAATCCTACTATTCTGATTTATCCAAAAAGCTTCCATATGCCTTCATTAAAATAGGATCTTTTCTGTGTAATGGCTCATTACCTGTTTTGCCTTTTAATTTTTTTAACTGCCAGTTGATGGACATCTTTCTGTCAATAAATACAGCTACACCAACTAATGTATAGTGTCACAATCACACTCTCTCTAGTTTATAATTTAAAAATCCATCCCTGAAATCTTCAGTATTCTTTGTGGCCACAGATATGATATGTCTTTAATCAGCACATTCTTGTTTACTGTCCCTGGGGGATCAGTTGGCCTTTAAAACTGCTTGGAAACTTATGAATGCTTAGATCTGAATTCCAACTCTGACATAGCTGTATGTCTTTGAATAAGTTATATAATCTTGCTGCCTCCTGTATATGTGTGTGTGTGTGTGTGTGTGTGTGTGTTCATTTATAAATTACTGATAAAAGAGCATATACCTCTCATGCTTGATAGGTAGAATAATTTAAGATACATAAAGGATCAAAGATTGGGTTTTGGTATTCAGTAAATATTACTTTGAGGTTGAATAAAATCCTGGAGGTCCTCTCAAATCATGTAAAAGGTGTAAAATTATGTTACACTTTTGAATCAGGTAAGTTTAGTATTATTAAAGATTTATTTGCAAACTTAATAATATTTCAGTGAATATGAATGTATACTATGACATATTTATATGTGAAATGTGCATTATCTTTTACACTTCAATTCCCTAACCATTTTGGTGAGAGAAGAGTTTAATGAAGTTATTTCTGGACACACTGCACACTGAACAGTGGGAGATACTCACTGTTGGACAGTAGCGAGTAGGTTAAATTTGGAGACTTTGATTTTCTCTCTTAACATACTTGAGGAACATCGGACATGCTTGTCCCTAACTTAGGCTCATCACACCATGGGCATAGGAACAGGAAGGTTCTTACCCTTCCAGGAGAGAATACAAGAGTAATGGTAAAATTTGAAGGGATACCTAACAGTCTATTCCCTAAAGTGCTGTGATGTGTTAATTCTTCAATGGCCTTCCCTTTTAAATATCATTGCATCCTTACTCAGTAATTCTGGAAGAAAACAAAGTCACCGTAATAAGATTTTCAAACCTCTAAGATCCACCAAAAGAAAACAAAAGGGTACAAATATTTGTACTCTAAATCATTGACAAACCTCCCAGGGACCAGGCAAGATAGGACAGTGAGAATTCTTGAGATAGTTCCTCTGGTCGTCCACAGCTTCATTCTCTTTCCCCAAAGGGTTCTGAGTAAGTTTCTCTCTCTCTGTTCCTTGACCTGAAAAGTTAGAAAGCATTCTCTTTAAATGTCACTTTACTTTCCCTGATGGTTGAAACAAAAAGCTACAGATATCTGAGAGAGGATATTCATGTGAATTTTCTTTGTCAAATGGATTAATTTGCATCCTTGCTATGCAATAATATTAGCATGCCAGTGCTTCTAAAAATAAGAGACTCAGACCCACTAGAATATCTAAAAATCCAGTCAGAGAGGGATTGTCCTAGAAATAACTCTAGAAAACCATTTAGTGCTCACATGGTTGTACAACAAATATACATTCTTGCAAACTTGGCCATTGGGATGAAAAAATGCTAAGATAATATGCCTTCAGGAGATGATGTAAATGAAAACAACAGAGTCAAGTGATTCCTAATGAAATTTAAAATTTTCTGAAAACTTATCTCTGTAGACTGCAGGGTAATATTGTACTAAAGTGATGATTCTCAAAATGTACCTATAGCAGCAGGTTAACATCATTTGGAAACTTCTGGAAAGCAAATTCTTGCAATGCGCTACAGATTAACTAAAGCAGAAGCTCTGAAGGATGGGATCCAGTTATTTCTATCTTAATAAGTTCTTTGGATGATTTTCATGTGATTAAGTTTGCAGTTAATGAGGCTGATTAACTTTTCAGTCTTTATATGTGCAATGAGCACTATTCTACAGGTACTGTAGGAAACATACTCATCTGAGTGAGATTGATGGTATTTCAATTCCTTTTTAATAATTTGTCTCAGAGCCAATTTGTGTCTAAAGAGAAATTCAGTTTCATTATTTTATAGTCAAATAGCTAAGTAAGTGCTGAGAGTAATTGTATGAAAGTCAAATTTTACTTTATTTTTGACTCTTCTCACATTTGGCAAACCTTCAGGAGATACAGTTACAAAGTTTTATGGAAAGCTTAATATTTATTAAAGAGCCCCTGAGAGAATAATTTCATAACCTGTGAGACATTTTATACCATGATATTTTTTAAGTTCTAACTCTCCCTAATTGGTCATTTTTCAGAAACGTACATGGCAACTGCTTCATTTATTTGACTTCCATATCTCCTGGCTCAGAGTTTAGAGTTAGTTTTGGAAGTAAACTCGGGGCACAATGATTGCCAGGAGAATTGAAAGCCAAAATATTGTACCCATTTCATTGCCATAACTGAGTTGACTGATATCTGTACTGCTGTGAATCCTCTTCCAAACTCCTAAATCCTACAAAGATTTTAAGTCTTATCTTATCCCAGAGCATTTGTTATGGTTGGGCTCCCAAGATGAGAACTGGAACAGAGGAATAGGGGAGCTTACATCCTGAAAGTCAATCCTGCTCCCTCCAACTGCTCTGTGAACTGATTACCAGCATTCTGTCCTGAGTACTCAGCTGCTGATTTCAAGTTTCTCCAACTTTCATTGTGCAATTTCCATCTGAGCACTTTGACAAAATGTGCAGGATCACTCATTTTTTCAAAGAAGGCATGGAGGAAGAATTATCTAGGTTTTCCTCTGAGCCTTAAATGGATCTTACATCTGTGTTTCCTAAAGTTTTCTGTTTAGTGGTCTTGCAGCTCGAAGCTCTCCCACAAACCAGGCAAGTAAGGAACAAGGTTCATTTAAAGTCCTGGTCACTGGAGGAAGAGAGCTGTTGAGTGTAAAGTCTAGCAGACTATGCATCAGTCAGGATGTGTTGGGCACAGGACATCAGCAAAAGGAACATGAAACTCAAATCTATTGCCACACTCCAGGGCAAAATGCCAATAATATTTCAAGGAGTATGCTGTATATTTATTTTTAAGTCATTTTTTTAACAATAATTTATGATAAATTTCTGCTGTGGTTGGGATAAGTGTCTCTCCATAGGCCCCTGGTTAAAGGTGTACTCCTCAGATGTGGTGCTATTGGGAGATGACACCCAGTGGAAGTAAGTTGGGTATCTTGGGAAGTGTTCTTGAAGTGAATATTGGGACCTCAGTCCCTTCTTTGTCCCTTTCTTTGCTTCTGTGACTGCTGTGAGGTTAACAGGCCTCCTCTACCAAGTGGTGCTGCTGTGATGTTCTCTGCAGTCACAAACCCAGGACAACAGGGCCAAGTGATCATGCTCTGGAACCTCTGAAACCACTAGCCAAAATAAAGCTTTCCTCCTTTTAAGTTCTCAGGCTTATCAGTTATCACAATAACAAGAAAACTAATACAACGTCCTTTTCAGGTCACAATTTTTTTTTAAATATATCCCCCCCCCCCTTTTTTTTTAAGAGACAGAGAGAATCCACTTTATTTTTTCATCTGGCCTTGTTTTTCAGACACTTAGTTTTGTATGTGGTGCTGGGGATCAAACCTGGGTGCTCATGCATGCCAGGCAAGTGTTTTACCACTGAGCCACACTGCTCCAGTCCCAAGGTCACAAATCATTTAATTATAGTATCTTTTTAAAAATGTACACAGCATTCTCTCATTGTACAAGATAATTTGTTAAATTTTTCTTATATATTTTTTAATTTGCTCTACATATTCTTACATATTGGAGGGAATTGTTGTTACATATTCACGTATACATGGATATAGGCATCTTAAGATAGTAAGTTGAGGCTGATCCCAGTCCAGAATCTCCACCCCTTCATCCATTCCCCACTCTCATATAGCCTCTGTAATACCCTATATTATGATTGGAAATGAGCATATACATGTATATTAATTTTTGAAATTTCTGAGTTTCTCTGACTGCCTGTGTGTAATTAGGCTTCTCATGGGAATCCAGTGTTCCCAGTTGTATTGATAACCCCCCTTATCTCTCTCTCCCCTTCCAACCCTCCTCCCTTCTTCCTCCTGCTTCATAGTTATGGTTCCCCCAGCTTATGTGAAATTTCAATTATGGTGAGTTTTTTACTTAAACTTAGCTAACTTTCATCCTGTCTTAGGTTTTACTCTAGCTTCCACATTTGAGAGAAAACATTTGACTCATTAGTCTCTGGGATATTTCACTCAGCATGATTTTTTCCTCTTCTATCCATTTGATGGCAAATGCCATGATATCATTCTAATAGCAGAGTAGAACTCCATTGTATAAACTTTCTTGTATTTTAAATATTTATTGATTTTAGGTTTTTTCTTAGACCTTTTCTAATGTTATTGCGTAAGTACATAGTATAGAATCCTCAAATATTAACAGGATTATTCGAATTATTTTTTAGCTTTAATTTATCATAGTATAAATATACATACATATATATACATAAATTATTCAAAATCAAAACTATATAAAAATGTGTGTAGCTGGGCATGGTAGTGCCTGCCTGTGATCCCAGCCACTGGGGAAGCTGAGGCAAGAGGATCACAAGTTCAAAACCAGACTCAGCAATTTAGCAAGGCCCCTGAGAGCCACTTAGTGAGGCACTGTCTCAAAATAAAGAATTTAAAAAAGGACTGGGATGTAGCTCAGTGGTTAATTGCCCCTGGGTTTAATCCCTAGTATCAAAAAAAAAAAAATGCACAGAGGCATCCTTCTCCCATCGTTTTATTAATTTATTATATAAAACCAACATTTTGTAATATAAATACAAGTAAACATAAAATATATTGTTTTCTTACATTTTTATGAGGAGAAAACTATTAATACTTTTCTATATTTTTTAAAATTAGGTAACATATCATGGAGCTCCATCCACATTAGTATACATATTATGTACATTTTTGTATACAATTTTTACAGCTTATAATGTATAGATATATTTTCCACTGGCATATAGAATTCATTGTGTGGAACTAGTCCTATATAGGAACTAGTCCTATATATTCATTTGTATACTTTATAACCTATTTTTTTCTATAAAATTAATACTATCAAGATAGCTCTTTATTCCAGGCATATTGTCTTCCTTTCATTTCTAAAGTATAATAATGTAGACATTAATTTCAGAAAGAAACATAACAATCTAGGTATCTCAAATGTCATTTCTCATCCTACAGTTTTGAAAAATATGCTTTTGTTCACCCCAGGTAATTCTAGTTTGGCTATCTTGGAAAAGATAATATGTGTAGTGATTTCATTGTCAAAAATAAACATGGGATTTCCTTCCACCATCTCCCTCAGGGAGCAAAGGAGAATTAGTGTAAGTGAAATGTAGGCATGCTTCTAAAATTCAGGTTTGCTCACCCATGTTTATGTTGGTCTTAAATATCTTATTTCATATATACACTAATCCTACTTAACACAGTATTTTAAATGTCTGCTTTTTTCTTTTAATATGAGCATGCCATTAACCACATGCTTGTATCAAATAACTTTTAATTCTGTTTATTATCAATGAAACTTTACAAATTACTTTAAAGATTAGCATAGCATAGCCTTACTCTGCATTCCAGGGCAGTAGTTTTAATCTGTGGCTGAACATGAGAACACCCAGGGAATTTTTAAAACTCAAATGCCAAAGGCACTACAGACCAAATAAATATAAGCATCTGATTGCAGATCCCAAATAACACCATTTTTTAAAGCTTCCCAAATAGTTCCAATGTTCAGCCAAATTGGAGAAACATTGTTACTGGGAAGAAATAATTGTTCATTTTTTTCCAATTAGAATGTATTTCAATATGCTTTCCAGGATGTAGAAATTTTGCATTGAAATTAAAAACTGAAACATTAATTTGATGTGAAAGGAATAAATTCTCAATACAATAAACTGCATTGTGTGCAAATGTTTGAGTCTATATCTTGGTGTATTTTGGAGAGAAATTCATAGATTTCTTCATAGTATCAATGTGATCCTTCTGAAGTAGATGAGGAATTGACTAGAAAAAAGAAACATATTTGGTTATTGGCTAGCACTCGACCTTTATCCATGGAAACACAAAGAGTCTCTCAAGTGTTTAATCAAAACTGTAAGCAAGTTTCATAAATTAAACTAGTCACATGCAAAAGTGGGCAAGTTAGCAGTAATTCAAAAGACATTATCAAGAATGTGGGGAAAGCTGGCAGATTTATCTTCCTTCTGATTGAATAATTCATTATTATTAAAGGATGAACTGAAAAAGAAAATGTAGGTAATGTGGAGAAGCTTTGATCCAGGGCTCTGTCCCCTTCCCCCACTCTGGGGGAAGTCTGCTCTTTTCCCTATGCTTTACTTTCTATGCTTTCTATAATAAAATTTGTCTACTATGCTTGCAAAAAAACCAAACAACAACAACAACAACAACAAAGAAAAAAACCCACAAAGGAAATTCAATAAAGGTACGTGCTATTTAAAAAAAAAAAAAGCTTTTATCCAGGCAGTAAAAGGGAGTTCACTAGGAAAAAACTGTTTTATCTGTGCTATTAAGTAAAGGAGAAATGGAAACTTTCTAACAAAGAGAAAAGATGGTTGTCCTGAGAATTTAGGGCTCATATGTCCTCAAATTATTCATCCTATGTATACTACTGAAAAGTTGTATACTAGAAACTTCATAATTTTTTAATTTGAAAAGAATTAGCCCAATGATTTGTTAGGAGAGATAATAACATAAAAATTATTTGAGGGGAAAAAAGGGTGAATTCCTGATTTTAGATTTAACTTTACTATTACAGATTGAAAATCTCTAATGTGAGAATCTGAAATCCAAAATGCTCCAAAACCCGAATTGTCTTGAGTGCCAATGTGAGTGCCAAATGTCATGAGTAGAAAACTCCAGACTCAACCTCACATGAGGTTTGCAGTCAAAACACAAGTGTACCAAAATATTGTATAAAAATTGCTTTCTGACTATGTGTATGAGATAAGGTGTATATGAAATAAATGAGGTTTTCTTTTTCTTTTCTTTTATTTTTTTTTAGAATTGGGTCCCATCTCTGATATATTTCCTTTCATATATACAAATATTCTAAAATTTGAAAAAAAATTCCAAATTCAAATGTCCCAGGCATTTTGGATAAGGGATGTTCAATCTTGATTGAGAAATATAGTTGATTAAAAATATCATTGGATAATGATAGTATCTATGGCATTTTATTATGTCTCAATAATAGAAAGTGTTTTTCTTAGACTCTTTTCATGAATCTTATAAGATGTCAATTTGCCCATCTTTGTGAATTGACTATTTTACAAGAAATGATGATGTCTCAAAGTCTAAAGGTTTGTATGTTATGTTCTCTCTTAAGCTAATCTTTTCTCATACACTATCCCAGAATACACTTATAGTTTCAGGAGAAATGCCATTTGTAAAACAGGGGATTGACTGCTCTGACAGTTATGCTTCCATTTAAAGTATATAATGCTTTTGATTTTTCTTACAGCGTCAGACTGATACCCAATTACAGGACAACATATATCGCTACTTTTAATGAATTTCATTTGTTAATTGTGCTATCTTCTTCCAGACAGCTTGAAGTCTGTTTTCACATTGCAAATATTTTGGTCTGCCATTAGTCTAATGATTACACCCTTTCTGTTCCCTTAGACATGGTAATTTCATCAAAGTTTTCCCACATGGCCAAAATCTATATTAATAGTATTCCTCCCACTCCATTCATACACACACACACAAAAGTAGTGATTATACTTTTATTTTTAATATTTAATATACTTTTATTTTATACTTATATTTTTAATATTCCTGGCTAAAGTGAATTTAGATGTAAGAGTATCATCTTTATATGTATTGGACAAAGTTTGTCATTCTTTCCCATTTCATTTAAATGGATGTTTAATAAAATTGCTACTTTTCAAAAAAGAAACTCCAGAGGAAGAGTAAATAAATGGGGTGATATTTAAAACTAATGAATGAGGTGGCTTGATCGATGGCTCCATTATACTCTTTTCATTGCTTCACAGAGCTCTTAAAACACAAGATGTGATGTAAAGGGTAGGTAAGCTAATTTAAACATTGCCTTAGAAATTACGTGGTGAAACATTCTTATTATGTTTGCCAAATGGCTGAGAATAGAAAATGCTTTATTCTAAAAGATAATAAGAAGAAACCTCAAACATGAAAATTAATTCTTTTTAACATAATAAAAATTTAGAGTGAACTGTGTTTAAAGTGAGTAAGGCTATAAAAATTCTCCAGTGAAACAAAAGCAGTATTTTTTAAAAATTTAATCATTACTTAGATGATATTACCACTATTTATATTTTACAAAGATTTGTGTTATATCTTGTGAGCATATTTTTATAAACAGTATAAATAGTGATTTTCATGATAACATTGTGAAACTTGTTTCTTTTGGAAATCTATCGAGCTGATTTTAGCAAAATTCTAAAACATCCTGGACTTAATTAGGGATGTGTTCCACACACACACACACACACACACACACACACACAGACACAAATAACAAAAGCCAATTTGAACTAGCTAAAACCAAAAATGCACTTATTAAATGGCTGCTGGACTGCCTCATGGAGTCTATTAGCAAGAAAGCTCTTTGCTCTGTAGGAGAAATAAACTAGATCTGTAATGCCTGCTGAAATGCTTTCTCCATCTTCCATCTCTGTTTCTCCCTGTGTTCTCATCACACCTTTGTTCCTGTGCCAGACCACACAGCAGTCAGACAAGGGTCACTCTATAGTCATGAGTTTATAACTACTTCCAAAGACCTGAACTGATTTGAATATAAATTTTTTAACCTCAATGCTAAATTCTTTGGGGAAAGAGTCTTGATTAATCCAACATGAGTCAGGTAAATAGCTATATCAAGTCACCTATGATTGGGGAGATGATATCAGGTGGCTCTCAGGAACCCACTCTGGTGTACTATAAAAGCAGTTCCAAGAAGTGAGGAATGACATAACATCTAAAGAAAAGTTCATTGCAACTCCACAAGATAATTAGCAAATGTACATTTAATTTTTCTGTCATATCAGATAGATTAGGTACCATAGTGTTGTGGTTTAGAAATGAGTTGATGCCCAAACTCTCATGTGTGAGAAAATGCAAAAGATGATTATTAGAATTGTAACCTGATAAGTGGATTAATCCACTGATGTGAATTAACTTGGTTGCAACTATAGGTAGGTAGGGTGTGGCTAGAGGAAGAAGGTCACTGGAGGCATGCCTGTGGGGACTATATTTTGTCCTTGGTGAGCAGAGAGCAATCTCTATGCTTCCTGGCTGCCATGTGAATCTTTTTTGTGTAACTTTACTACAGCTTAGAAAAGTGGTTCTTGTCAACAATGGCTGTGTGCAAAATCAACTCATTTATTTATTTATTTACACTTTTGGGGGGCGGTTTGGGGTTTCAACCCGGGGTGCTTAATCACTGAGCTACATCCCCAATCCTTTTAATTTTTGGACACATGCTCTTGCTAAATTGCCAAGGGTATTGCTCATTTGCTGAGGCTGTCCTTGAATTTACAATCCTCCTCTCTCAGTCTCCCAAGTCCCTGGGATTACAGTTGTGTTACCATGTCCATCTTGTACATTTATTTTTGACAGCTCAATTTTTATAAGAACATATGAGTATCTTCAGATGCATGTAAGAGACTGCCTGTTAGGGAAGAACCACAAGATTGGCTATAAATGCATCTAGTTTGTGTGCATTGTTAAATGCCATTAAATTATTTTCAAAGGCATTTTCTGTAAAATGTAAAGGTTAAAGTTAGATCACATTTAAATTTTCTTCTAACTCTATTTATGATTCTATGATAATTGTATACATAAGCATATATCCCTATGAATTAGATGAAAAAGAAGGTAAAGAACTAACATCCTACTCTTTCAAATATTTAAAATAAATAACTGCAACTTTTATTGTCCCCTAGTATTAACTATCATGATTTTCTCCTCAGTGTCTTCTATCTTCAGGGAATTCCAAGAACTTAGATAAAGATTTTACAAATCAAAATTCAGTACTGAGTTCCAGCATCCTAGTGGCTGTAATGCAATAGCTGCCTTTGATTATTTTCACTTCCTTCCTGTATTCCTATTCATAGCTGTATTCTGAACATGAATCAGGCAGTTTGTAAGACTCAAAATTCAAAAGAAGAGAAAAGGGGAAGATGAAACACTATTTTTAACCCTGAGGAAGGTCAATGTTTTTAAAGAGCAAATAAAGAGCTGACTTCCTGCATTTTAGGACACAGAGGATCTTTTCTCCTCACCACTCTGAAGAGTTTTTGTTAATTAATTTATTTATTTATTAGCACATTACATTGCATTTTCAGGTTGACTAAGGAAAAGTAGGACAGGTGGAAGTGTTGGATCGAGCCCTCATCCTTTGGGGATTAGGAGGTGAGAGTGCCCAGGCTGGTACTCGGGTGTCAATGTGCTAACATTGTTTGCTGATTTCCTCAATCACCCCATTGTTTCTTTCAATTTCTGTAAATTGAAGAATTTGAAACAAATGCATTCAAATTTCACTTTTAACTTTAAAGATAACTGTTTTCCACATGTTCCATTTGAACAAATTATTTTCTGCATGTAGTTGTTAACTTTTTAATCTCCAAAATAATTTTTCAGAATCTTGATCCCTTTCATATGGAATATACTCAAGGGATACAAATAATTCAAAACTTTTAAAGCAAAACATAGAAATGTAAATTTTTGGTGGCACTTTCTCTTCCCTGTTAATTTTTATCATTTACAAAACATTATAAGTAAGACTGGCTTTTTTGGTTACCTCCCAATTCAGTCTATTTCTACCTGTGGATAATGGCTAATAGCAACATTATCCTTCAGACAAAACAAACCTATAAAACCAACAAAAAGAATGCAAGAAAAGTCTTCATTAAAAAAAAATCGGAGTTAATAAATCATATATGAAAAACCAAATATGGGAATTATTTTCATAAGAATAATAAACAAAGTGAGATTTTGTTCCTTTACAATCTCAATTAAGCAGTAAAGTATACTCCAGTGAAAAGATCCTTCTGAATGTCTCGAGCATAAAAGAGGGTGGGACTATTTAGTTAATTTTATATTGTGAGCTCTTTCTTTCCATTCTTTCAGTAAAATAAACTGTTTTGCTGAATAAGAGGGTTAAGAAAAGGCCTGGGTGAGTCACTCCAATTTGTTTCCACATTCTGAACAGTCAATAAAGGAATTTATTGCCTCATTAGGCATTTTGAGTAGATTTCTGGAAACCTGGGTTATGTAAGACAGAAAAGTAACCTAGTAAGATGTTTTAAAAACGGTTGCAGCTGAATTTATTTTTGAAATTGCAAGTTGCCAATTGGACTGGACGGACACTGTGATTTGTTTCAAGAATGGTGCCTGGTCCTCGGCTGGTTTCAAGAGGGGCAGGAGGATAGGAGGATACTGTATCCATTTTCAGCAAGTACTAATATAAATATATATGGTTTCAAGAGGGGCAGGAGGATAGGAGGATACTGTATCCATTTTCAGCAAGTACTAATATAAATATATATATATATATATATGGTTTTAAAAAGTAATGTGATAGAGACTAGGTGATTGGAAAAGGGCAGGGGTCTCTGAGACCAACCCAAGAGTCAGCTTCTCATGAGTAGGAAAGATGGAAGTTGGATCACTGAACTGGAGAGTTGCAAACAGCCACCATGCCCTAAGGGAGGCTGCCACCACCACCACTTCTGTCCTTCTATTCCCCTGTTCATGCCTTAGCTGCTACTTAGCTCTACCTTCAAATATACATGTTTAAAATCAGACTTCCCTGGGACCAAGGAATTTGTAAACATTCTGCATCTGCTTGTGGGATTCAAAGACTTAATAGAAGTCAAATGAGGGTGGGTTATTTCCCTACACTTGATAACTTGTTGCAGTCTTTCAGAAACCTGTCTTAACTTCTTTGAAAGTGATTGAAAATTAAATTGGCAGTTGGCAAAGTACTATTATTTTTTGAATGAAAGAATGTTGATTTTGCTTCAAAATGTAAACAAATCTAGGCACCCCCCAAAAAAAGTGAAGAAAAATGATTTATTAATAAGCAGAACACATTATCTTGCCTGCTTAAACAAAATTTCTTTTAATACGTTAAACAGATAAACACATTAATCAGAGCAGTGTGTACTACTTAAAAATTCATAATAGATTAATCATAATCAACTATTAAGCACTGAAGTTTCAGAGATTTTTCCAGATGAAAGTAGAGAAATATTGATTTCCCATAAGGAGGACAATATATATGCATGTATATACATTTCTGAACATATATGTGGAATTCTATTAAACAGAATCGAGCTTACATAAATTAGGAGAATGGGGGAATAAAAGGAGATGTAGAAGTTTAATCTGAACTCTTGTTAATCGAAGACAGGTTTCTCAACACTGCTTCACATTGTTACTACAAAAGATTCCAACTTTAGACAAAATGGTGCTCTCATTAATCTCTTTCTAGTTAATATTGTACAAGTTCTAGATATGAGACCCTGCCAAATGGAAAGGTCTTTTTCTCTACATATTTATTCTTCTACATATTATTTCTTTCTAAAAGTAGTATAAGATGTTATTTTTTAATGATTATTGACTGATGTTCATTGAGAGATCCTCCTGTGTGGTTCAATGAAACAACTGTTTAGTTAATGAGTCCTGAGTATTGGCAGCAGATTCAGCAACAGAAAAATAGTTCAAGGTGGCAAAATAACAAACAGTCTTGATTTAGGGAGCTTAGAGTATGCCTGGTACATAATAGATATTCAATAAATACTTGTTCAATGGTTAGAAAGCATTCAGTAAGGAAGACAATTAGAATATAATATTATACTAATAAAATATTTTAATATATCTAAAACACACATATAAAAGCTATAAAGAGGAAGTGGGAAAAGCTTTCCTTGGAGGAGTCATGAAACTATTTAAATTAGTGGACATTTGAGCTGAGTTAGCATTCCAATAACACATGAAGTTTTAAAGGCACATTTGGAGCAGTTACTGTTTGGACGTATGTAGTGTTTGAAGCTGTCACAGATCACAGTAGTTTAAGCTGGAGAGGTGGTGGGACGAAATTACCAAGGTATTATTTAATACCAAGCTGAGTAGTTTAAGCTTCATCTTCCCAGTCTTTCCTCCTTCATCTTCTAAAAATGAAGGGAAAAATTTTGTTGGTAAAGGGGGAATGAGATGACTTAGATTTGTTTTGTGTCTGCTAATCATTTTAGTGTGCCCAGAGGGTCTGTATTAATTTTTTTGAGAACTTTACCAGTTTTTTCACCAGTACAAAAATAACCAAGTAAAGTTACTCTTTATCTTCTAAATCATTTACTTTCTGTAAGTACTTGATGATGTTTAAACCACAGCATTAACTATGTTGAATGTGTGCTTTTCCTTTCTTTCCTTTTTTTTGTTTTTTTGGTTTTTTTTTTGTTTGTTTGTTTTGTTTTAGAGAGAGAGAATCAACTTTTTATTTAGTTTTTTATGTGGCTTTTGTTGCTCTGACACTTTGTGGTGTTCATGGTGCTGAGATTGAAACCAGTGTACTCATACCTGCCAAGCAAGCACTATAACGGCTGAGCCACCGCTCCAGCCCCAAGTGTTGTATCCCTACTTCTTATTCTAACCAAATGCCAACGTTATTACTTGAGTTTCTTTTATGTTGTAGTATTGAAATAGTAACTATTCTTTCTTATCTGCTTTTTTGTATTGTTTCAAAACACTTTTTCTTAAATGCCTGTTTTAGGTCTAGCAGTACAAACAATTTTCAGTTAGTCTTTTACCTCAAGTACTCCAATTAGGGAAAAAAAACCTCATTTTTATGAATGTTATTTTATAGAGTTATTTTTCTAAGGCTTCAGGCACTGATCTTTATATGTCTTTTGTAGATTAAGATTTACACTTCCTTTTCAACTTGTTAAGAATGGAGGTTTAGTTAAGTTATAGGTTTTGGAATCTGGCTTAAAACCTGCAGTCCTAGACTGGACTAAGAATTCCAAAAACAACTTGGATTTCCGCTCATTCACATGAGATATTTGGGAAGCCATTGCTTCTTCTACTAGAACAACCTTCTTGGTCTTCAACTTTACCCATGGCTTTTTTTTCAGACCTGTTTTGATTATATATAAAATATATATTTAAAAAAATTTAAAAGGGAAACACTGGAAAGTGCAAGCTATTCTTAACATTAAACTATATTTAACAGTGATCCAGGATTTAAAAATCAGTTTACAGTTGCTGGATTATGGAAACAACCCAGATGTCCCTCACTGGATGAATGGATCCAAAAACTGTGGCACATATATACCATGGAATATTACACAGCAATTAGAAACAATGATATTGCAGCCTTCGGAGGTAAATGGATGGCTATGGAAGAAAGAAATCATGCTGAGTGAAATCAGCTTAACCCAGAGAACCAAGGGTCGAATGTCTCCACTCATCTGTGGAGGCTGGAAGTAGAGCCTGGCTATCAAGAAAGGAGGTCTATGATCATGTGTTAAATCCAGATAAGGTGTAATGTTATACAACCTAATACTTTTTTAGAGATATTGTGGGAAGGGGAAGGGGAAGGGAGGGATAAGGGTTGCTAATTGCGGGGTAAATCTAATCTTCAGAATCTATATACATTTTATATTATTTTGTTAAAAACTTGTATGATTGTCCAAAAAATAAATTTCTCAATTAAAAACAAAAATATAGTAAAAGAAAATAAAAATCAGGCTGAGGGGCTGGAGGTGTCACTCAGTGGTAGAGCACTTGTCTCCTATGGACAAGGCCCTGGGTTGAATTCCCAGCACCACAAATAAATAAATAATAAAATAAAATAAGATAAAAATCAAACTGAAAAAACTGACAAACGTGATTTTTTATTTATTTATTGCTGACTTGCCATGTTCACTTAGAACTGAAATATTTTCAGTAATATAAATATTTTTAAGATACTATCAAGAAGCTTTCTATTATTTTATGGAATTAGCTTCCTGCCCCGCTTCCTTTGATAAAACTAAGCAGTTCAGAACATCTTGCATTAATGCAAGAAAGGTTAATATTAATTATATTATGTTCCTTCCATGTTGTGATTTTTCATCTAAACTGAGTTTTTAATCTGTTTTCAGTAAAAGTAAGTAATCTTTCTATTAATTCTTCAAAAATACATGGCATTGGCATTCCAGAATGCTAATGGGTAGATTCCTAGGTACTTTGGTTTTATATACAGTGAATACCAAAATTTCTTTTTCCCTTCAGGCTAACATATGTTCTCTGGGATAAAAATAAATGTGTCACACAACAAAAAACAGAAAAGACACATTACCTTAAGTAGGGTAAAGTTGTGAGGGAGAAGGAAGATAGACAGAACAACATGCCTAGAGGTCCTTTTGCATGTCTGTTGCAGATAAATAAAATCCATGCTTACTGTGTAATATATGCAATTTATTGTCATTGCACAGAGATTTTATTGTATCTGAAGAGTTCCATAAAGAGCCATTAAAAATCCATTATGGCGTTTTCAGTGATCTGCTCTGCTTCCCAAACCATAATCATTTTATGCAGTATCAGACATATAATGTGCATTTCCATTTCATACCTGGTCCAAATTCTGTATGCTTACAAATTATTAAACAGAGAGGTGTTTGTTGCTTTGTTGATGTTTTCTTAAAAGCAAAGTATAATAATGCTCTTTAAGGAAAGTTCTTTTGTGAAAATTCATTTTGAAATTGAACAAAGGCTAAGTACTTGTACTTATTGAAAGAAGCTTCCATTTCCAATAAGAAAGTCTCCATAGTTGCAGTATTTTTTGATAATAATTGAGTTTTATAAGAACCTCACCTTTTGCCCAAGTTCATTCCCTTTGATGATAAGGTGGCATTGACTTCCCAACATGTCCCTATTCATCCACCTGGAATTTGTGGTTCAGGCCTCAACTCATATCTTTATGTCTTTTGTGTATAATTACATTTTCATACAAACCTTCCTTTGCAAGACTGTATGTGTTTCTTCACATACCTGAATTAATGCTTTTACTTTTTGCATATACTTTCTACCATTCCAATTTTTTTCCTCTTCCAAAGGTCCATGGAAATCATCCCTTCTTTTTTTATCCTTTTCTGGATATAAGTCTTCTTCTACATCTATCAGTAGAAGAGAAAGGGAGTATATGCCTGCCAAATGTTCATGGTTTTCCTTGAATTTTTCTAAGGGATCTATATTACATATCTCATTTAATTTACATAGCAACTGGAGAATGAGGAATTTTCATGCTTGTTCTCCAGGTGAAGAAATCAAGTGTTTGTGAATTTAAGCAACTTTACCACAGTGTCTCTCAAAGAAAGCAACAGAATGTAGATTGAAGCCCACCTTTCTTTTGTACCAAAACCTGTCTTTTTTTACACTGAGGTGGCTTTCTGTAGATATGCATCTATTTAATTTTCTCTTCTTTTTTGACAGTAATGACTCTATCATGAACATTTTTTTAGCCAGCTGTTCCATATCTCAGTTCTGTATTTAAATCCTTATGTATGTCATTCAGAGGCAATGTTCTCTTTTATGGTGTTTGTCCCTTGCCTCCCCTGCCCAATGCTTATTCTTTTAAAATAGGGTAAAAAATGTATGCGTATATTTGTGATTTGAAATGGTATATTTTCCTTGTTAGCAAAAAAAAAGAAAGAAAGAAAGAAAAGAAAATGTTCATATGACAAATGAAGGCTCTTTCAAAAAAGTTTGCTGTATTTTCAAGCGAATCAAGGGCATAAATGAGTTTCTTTTGTTTTCAAAGTTTAATTTCTATTTAATGTATTTTATTCTGTGCATAGTTGATAATATTTTTCAGTTTTTACAGCTTTGTGTTATCCTAAAGGATAATACCCATTTTTTTTTTTCAGGCTTTTTAAATCTTCATGGAAAAAGAAAAAAAAAAACTTAAAAAACATACATAGACTTTGAACTAAATTTAGGTATGCTTAAGAATGCTGAAGTTTGATTAATTACTTTGAATCTTGTGCCATTAAAAAGCAATCCAGTTTTAAAAAATTAAAATGAAATAATATGTTTGATGATAATTTCCAGCCATAATTTCAGTCTTGTGTAGAAGGAACAAATTACAAAGAAAGTCTTTACTGAGCCTTTAAATATTAAGCTAAATTGTAGAAGTAGTGATAAGCAATTTAGAAGCCATTCTGTATATCTTGCACATCTATTGTTTATTATTTTACTGTAAACAACTAAAAAAAAGCTTTTAACAATTAATAATATTTCTTCCCAAACTCAGCTTAAATTTTTGTTTAAAATATATTATAAGGCAGGTAGGATTCTTTTGATATTACTTATACTGAATGAAAAAAACTTATACTGGTTCTTCTCTCACTCCTTAAGTATTAATTTTGTTAGATTAAGGCGAGAGCTGTTGGAAATTAAAACAAAAGGGGAGGTCTGGTGTTTGGTCTTGTAGGCTGGAGCAGTGGCTCAGCAGTTACAGCACTTGCCTGAAACATGCAAGCACACAGGTTGGAACCCCAGCACTATGTATGCAATGAAGTGTTGGAGCAATGAAGGCTGCATGAAAAACTGAATAAAATTCATTCTCTCTCTTACTGTATCTCTCTCTTAAAAAAGAAAGAAAGAAGAAGGGGGCTGGAGCGGTGGCTTGGGATTTGGTGAGGTTGCCTGTCAAGAATGAAGCCCCAGGTTCAAACCCCAGAATCACCTACACAGCTAAGTGTCGGAGAAACAAAGGCCAGATGAAAAAAAAAAATTAAATTAAAAGTGATTCTCTCTTTCTCTCACTCTCTTCCCCTTTCTTAAAAAAAGAAGAGATAAAGCATTGGTTTACACAAAAACCAATACACACAGACACACACACATACACAAACATCTCAAGATAGCTTAATGCAACTGCCAAAAGAGGGATACAGATGAACTCAAATAAATACTGATACTGCCATGGATTAATATGGTAAGAGAAATTGTTACCAAGGAGATGAGATTTGAGCAGCCCCTTCAAAGAGGGGCAGGATTTTGTTAGTTAGAAAATAAATGACACAACAATTAGGGTTGGAAGAAAATTGAAAATCAAGTTGTGGGCATGGCTTAGGGAACATATATTTGAAGGAAGCATCAAAAGGACTATAATAGAAGCTGTGTTCATCTAACAAATTTTGGTTTTTATCTTTATTTCTCACTTCACATAAATTAATTTACCACTGTTTTTTTATTTTTTTTTTGTCTAGTATAAGCCACCATGTTTTGATTTCTCTGCAGTTTTATCAGTTGTAAGATAAAAGCTTTGAATTCATGCAGAAAAGTGTCCCTCCTTTCCTCTGAGTTTCTGACTACTCCAGGAAATCCACGTATATGAACTGTTGGACTGTCCATCACTTTGCCCAAAATGAAAAACATCCTAGTTGTATCAAAACTTTTAGCTTCCTGAGAAACTAAACCAAGAGTGTGTGGCACACTTCTATACATCTTTCACCTGTTCCTCAGGAGCTTGATTCTTCATGTATTTCATGCTGAACAGAAACTTCCCAGGAATGCTTTTCCTTTTAACTATTAAGATTTGTGCCTGCTTTTTTATTGGTCATTTCTTGAGGGGAATAAAGTATTTCGCCAATATAAACCATTTTTCTTAGAAACATCACATCCTGAAAATTACCTGAGCCCTCTTCTTTAACTATCAGCAAAGATCACCTTCAGATCAGTTGAAAAGAGGCCAGAGGGAAACAGGAATCTGTGAGACTCCAGTTTGCATGTGGTTAATCCACACACCCACATAGCTACATCCAACAGAGGTGACCTGAATTTACTCCTTTGATGTCACATACCATGAATTCCCATAGCAGATCTGGAACAAAGGGAGCATTTTAAAGCAATTTTCTAACATTGCCTTAGCAGATACTGACTGATCCTGTCCCAGGAACAGAGATGGTCCCACCCAGGGACCTGAGTTTAGAATCATAAACACCAGTAGGTCAAAGACAGTTGCAGAGGGATACAGTGATTTTTATTTCTCTTGGGTGGTCAAAACACAGCATGTGTGATATTTTTACAAACTATGATTCAGAAAGCACATAGTTCTAGAGCATTTTGTTTTTATTATGTTGGTGTCAATGGAAACGGTTGTGCTTCCTTATGTCTTACTGAGATGGCCCTTTGGGTCATTTCGGGCCACTTTCCCAAGGATACTGCATGTTGCCTGACTCTTATTCCTAAGGAAATAAGTAGGACTCAGATTGACCTGTTGTGGAATGTGTACTTTCTCTAAGAATGGCAGAAGGAAAAACATCAGACTAGGAAGTCTTCCAGAAATAATAATAGAGAATCTCATCCTGTTGTGTAAAACTCTCCTTGTAGTTTGTTCTCTGTGTGTTGGGTAGAAAGATTACTTTTAAAGGGCCACTACACTCTAATAAATATGATTTTGCTTTGGATTTGTTTTAAAGTTAAAGGGGATAAACAAAATCTTATTATTAACACTTTGATTAAATCAGCATCTATATTACCTATAGAAGCTTTTGAAAAATGACTACCAACTCTGAATTTACAAATCAACGTTTGTTTTTGTTTTGTTTTTCATATGGTAGTTTCTTTAGATTTCTCATGGTGATGTGAAGATGGGAATAAATAGCAATACCCAACTAGTGTTTCAATGGGTACATTTTGATACTGTGAAAATCAGGTAAAAAAAATGCTGATGATTTTAGGAATACAAATGACCTTTACAAAATAAATTTTTTCTTCAAGTTTGACCTGTAGTTCATTCAAAAATTATGTTTACTATTAAATATAATGTGTGCTTTTTTAAAAAAAATTAACAATTCATTCATTTCTATTTTCTGGGATGAACACAGTATTCTACTAAAGCATACCTCTGCACATTCATTCATTAATATAATAAAGCTGGACTCTAGTATAAACTACTTTTATGGATGGAAGTATTTTAATGAAAATAAGAGAATATATGGCTATTTGATTTGTCTTTGTAGAATTCTAAACAAAGGAAAGAGGAATGGATTAAATAAGTGAAATATTTCCTTTAAAATAACTTTTACTTTCATAAATGTGTATGTATGCTTGAAATTCAAATCTTTACAGACTAATAAACAAAGAAATAAATTTTTGACACAACCACAGGAGGATAATCACTTTGAGTTCTTTAATTTTTACTGTACTTCTGGAGTTTTAAATAACACCCATGCAGCATTCCATGATTCATCAACTTAAAGCCTGTCTGTCTTTCTTTTTTGGTGTACATGTTCTCATAACATCTTGAGAATCTCTCCACAGGCAACAAGTATTTTATAGACTTGCATGTCGGGAAATATATTTACTCTGTCTTCATATTTGATTGACTCATTGGCCAGCCATGAACTTACAGGTTTAAAATGATTTTCTTTTGAATTTTTTTTTTAGTAGATGGAAACATACAACTATACATTTCAATGCAGCTCCATGCATTGTTTTGCTCCATTTACACACTGTGAAATATTTAAATCAGGTTAAACATACTTATCACCTCTCTTTCCATTTTTTTATGACAAAATAATATTTGCTTGGAGTTTTAAGAGTGTTCTATTATTTTCCAGCTTCCCCTGTTGTTGAGAAGGCTGATATCATTTTGAAGCTGGATCTTTTATTATCACCTACTTTTCTACTGTCAGTTCATGAGCTCTTTCTTCATTTTATTTCCTTGTTATCTGAATGTGTCCTTTAGTGGCCTTTCTTCATCATTTGTGTTGAAGCACTTGATTGGCCTTATCAATCTGGAGATTTATGTTGCTAATTATGAGAAATATCCTTGTACTATATCCTTAATAATCCTTTGCTAACATTCTGTTTGATCTCCATTTCTTCCATTTCTGTTTGTAGAGTTTTAGAGTATCTCTACTGACACTTTTAATACAAACATATAAAAAGGCTCTTTTCTCTCCTGTTTTTAATATTTTTTTCATTTACTTCTCATTATCTTGTTTTAACGTTTCCCAAATTTTTGCTTTGGGTGCTCATATTTTAAGTTTATTATTCTCCTCTTTTTTTTTCCTTTGCTTGTTAATCTTTTTATGACATCTGTCTTGTTTCAGCAAGTAAACATTTTTCACACATTTGGGGACATTCTTATCATTTCTTTGAAATGTTCCTCTCACTCTTTATTCTCTGGTTCTCTGGGTTCCTTCATTCTTTTCATTTATTTTGATTTCTGTTTTCTCCTTACTGAATTCCCAATGATGATCTTGATTGTCCAATCACATTTCTGAATGAGGCAGTAAATACCTGATCAGAATCTCTGTGCACTGGGTGGGCATCTCTGCACCGCTGGGGCCAGTTGGCTCTTCTTCCCAGGCAAGACACATGAACTTATGCATCTGAGGTTGCTTTTTTACCATTGCAGTTATTTACTCTAGAGAGGAATTCTTAATTTTCTATTTGGAGATTTAAAAACCCAGGATACATTACTTCTCTATATCAATTTTTGGTCCCACCCATGTCCCTTTTGTGTTATAGACTGCAATCACTCTGGCTCAAATTCTTCAGAGATGATATCTCTTTCTTTGTGGAAAGATCACCAACTCCTTTAGAGTAGACAAGTGATCATAGGTAGGTGTCTAGTACTTCTCTTACAGTGTTTCCAACAATCTGTTTCCAATTACTGTCCTCAGCTCCACTTGGGCCAGTACCTGAATGTCCCAGTGTTAGAACTTTTCTTTGGATATTACTATGTGGGTGTTTTTATTTAATTAGCATTTCCTATTTAATTTGTCTTTCTTCTACTTTGTAAAGGCAAATGCTACTATTCTACCTTCTGGCTGCCTTCATATATGGTGGTTTGAAGCCATAAAAGTCTCCTAAATTTAGTAAATATTTGAGTTTATGTAGTAGGTTGATAATGACTCCTAAAATATGTCCATGTTCTCATTCTCAGAGCCTGTAAATGTTAACTTATTTGGAAAAAGCATCTTTGAAGATATAATTAACTTAGGGATTTTGAAATAAGAAGATTTTCTTGAATCAGCCAGGTGGGTGCTAAGTGTTGTCACAGTGTTGGGGTGAAGGAAGATTTGACACAGTTTGGAGGGAAAGGTAAAGAGATCGGAGTATTATGGCCACATGTCAGGGAATGCCATGAAATGCAGGGGCTGTTGGAAGGGACCACTAGAAGAGGCAGAAATGAGTTCACCTGTGGAGCCTCCAGAGAGAGAGCGGCCCTGCCAAAATGCTAGATTCCACCCCAGTGAGCATATGTTAAACTACAGGCCTGCAGAATACTAAGAGAATAAATTTCTGTCTCAAGTTATCAAGTTTGTGGGAATTTTTTATGTCAGTCACAGGGGAAAAAGCACAGTGAACATTAAAGAGTCTTTTTCTCCATCAAGCTTTGTGATGATTTTTTGAAAGAAGGAGGAGGCAGAAAGATATTTATTTCAACATCAAAAATTGAAATCTTTTCATTCTTTCACTTAGGATAGTTTTTGTTTTTCAGAATTTTTTCCTTGCTCTAAGGATTGTATCTACTTTCAGAAGTATGGGTGTTTTCCCAGATATAGAATTGTAATAGTATATTCATTTATTCTTCTCTTTTTTTCTGTTTTCTTTTTTGAGACAGGGTCTCACTAAGTTAATTAAGGCCTTGCTATGTTGCTGAGGCTGGTTTGAACTTGAGATCCTACTGCGTCAACCTCCCAAGCTGCTGGGATTATACATATCACCACGTGCCCAGCTCCTCTTCTCTTTCATGTCATTGTGTCCTGTTGACTTGATCTTGCATTTCCCTCTCCTTTTCCTTTTGTGATAATCCAGCAAACCTACCAAGTATTAGCCATTTTGGTAAGTATGGGGAATGTATGAATGAATGAAATATTTTTGCTGCCCTCTATGAGCTCACCATTTATTGGTGTAGAGAAGGAACAGAAATAACAATTGTTTAATGCAAGGCATAAAGCTGAAAGCACATAAAAATCAACAACTAGGATATAGGACTATAAATGCTTAGTTGTATAAGGGAATTGATGTGGTCTCACATACACTGAATGGCTCCACGTGGTAAAGACTAAGACACAACTTCAGATTATGATGGATTCCCCCCCCCCATGGTAAGGAGTTTACATTTTTATTGTTTTGGAAATGGAGGTAAATGAAGACTCTAAGCAGAAAAATGGTACAGTACCACTAGTTTTAGAAAAAAAAAAGCAGAAGGTACTTTGATTACATTTTTGCTGAAGAAATGAAGAAATCAACTGGGAAATCAGGGAGGGGACCTTTGTAAGAGAACGGTAGATGACAGTAAACCAAGTCAAAGCACAGCTGCTGGGACAAAGATAAGGACATGGGATCAACAGATAATTCTGAAGAAAATAGGTACAGCAATGGGATTTTTACCATCAAATGGCTGTTTTAAATGCAATGTGCAAAGTCATGGAAGACAAGAGGTGTCTGGGAGAGGGTGCAGTGGCTGTGCTGGTGATGCCTGAGGAGAGCATAAACAAAGAGAAGGAACAAGTTATTAGAAAAGGAAGTTGGGCACAGAAACAGGCTGTGGCAGAGAAATCCCTGAGTTTAGCCATGCATGCGAGAAAGCAAAAGGCTGTGGAGTTGCTCCATGAGGTGCGCATCACAGATACAGAAGGTCCAGTGGGATGCAGGTGTGAGGGGAACAACCAGTGGCAGCTCCCAGTTAGCATCCCCTTCCTTTCTCAAATGTCCATTCTCACTTCCATATAAAGCTTTTTGCTCCTTCTCTTTGTATGCAAGGATCCCTTGATGTTTGACTAATTCTTCTTGAATTCTTTCTCCCTGACAGGAAAGGGTACAGGGGAACAGAGATCAAACTTTAATTTTATATGGTATGAAATCTATGTAATATCTTCCAAAGTGGATTAGCTTAGATATTTGTATTTCTTTCTGATCATATACCATAGTTAGAATCAATTCTGTTTCCCTAAAAGCTTTAGAATTAATTAATTTGGCTATGAATTGGGGGTAAAATGAAAATAATCCTCCAATCTAATTAAATAGCTGCTAAGACTGGAAAGGCAGCTTTTTACTGAGAAAAAATAGAACCAGAATCACAGAACTTTACTTGTTCTGCTAATTGGAAGTTTAGGTCTGACCACTTGGATATAGGATCAAGTAACTGAGGAAAGCATTGTGTTACTCAGGATTAACTCTTCAGGATTTTCTAACTTGATAGGTTATGTTTCAGTAACAGCCCAGGTCTACACAGTCTCAGCTATGGCATCGCCAGGACCTTAGAACTAGTGCTTTGAGAGCATTAACTCAAATTTTGTAGCCCTGATTCTGTCTGCTTGCCTTTCTTGGCAAGATCCTCTGATCCAGAATTTCCTTTTCATGGTCCCAAATATCTTTATCTAAAGCCTGGCAATTGTCATAAGGAGCAAATGTAATCTTCACATGCACTTTATTTTTTTACTGGATTTTTTTTTCAGAGACAATATTTTACCCATATAAAAATTACCTTGGTACTCTAAGAATTTTGGCACCAAAATATCTAAGGATATTTTTGGAATGAAAGAACGTAAAGGGAAACATGACTTTGGTAGGCTGAACTTTCCACATGCCTCAAGCTGCAGCAGGTAGCCTGCTTTCTTCTACTTACTCATGGAAGACTTGGTTGATTTCAGAGACATTCCTTTTGACTCTTGGTTTTGACTGGACTCTGTTACTCCATGTGGTTATCACATATTAGAGCACAGTTTGCTTCTAATTTAGCCTCTAATTTATTCTCTTGATTTAACTTGTTACGACTCTATCTTCCTAGGCTTTTCTCTGGAGCCCATGCAAATTTAGTCACCCAGCTGAAGCAATGACTTCAATGGATGGAATCTATTTACCATGAGGCTTTTAGGGACCATGTACTAAACAAACTGAATATATAGACTCCAGGTTAGCTCTGGCCTCACAAAACATCCTCCTCCATGAGGAGCTGGAGAGGTGGCTCAGCAGTAGAGCTCTTCCCTGGCATGCAGTAAGGACCAGGGTTTGATCCCCAGCTCCAGATACAGGACTAAGTGGAGGAAAAACAAACCAGAAGAAAGCAATTAACTTTATCTTAAAAAAAAATAAAAATCTCCCTTGAGGATCAGGCTTGAGTTTTACTTCTTCTACACAGGCAGCATGTGTTTTTCACTTTTCCTGTGTCTGACATTTCTCCTTTCTCCTGCATTTTACTTCCTGTCCTTATTTCTGTCTGAGTCAAGCTCATGCGTTCCACCCACTGCAGCTTTCTCAGTCCCATTTGCCATCACCTCTAGTTTAGTAAGACCATCTCTTCATTCTGCTGTGAAGCCTACGTATGTGGACCTAGCAGCAGATGTCACGACCACTCACAGGAAGACTTTCCATGTCAGTTCTTCAGGAGCTGCAAACCCCTGTCCTTCCGAACTCTTGATCTGATCTTCATAAAACATTTTTAAATGATGTAAGTTCCTCTCTGTTATAAATGAAATCAAACACGTGGTCGGGTGTGGGTGAGCAAGGAAGAAATTTTACTTCGGCTGAAGGGCGGAAAAAAAATGCTCCTCTCGCAAGGAAGTGAGGGGTTTTTAACTCCAACCTGATGCAATACTGCCCTTCACCATAATTGGAGGAGCTCAGGTGCACAGTCTGCATGATTGGCTGGATTAGGTGGAGGCAGGTGCAAAGAGGGAGTAGGCAGCGACTGGGAGAGAATGGGTTGGGGGTCGCCTCACACGTGGCGAGGGTCATAGTGATTCCAAGTTCACCGGAAGAAGATGGCTGGGTACCAGAAGGGGTCCTTGGAAAGAGGTGGGCGTACACAGGTGGGTGTACACAGGTGAGGGAGTTACTATCTTCAAAGGGGGAGTGGGATCTAAAATGGAGGTTGTAGATGATACATCACAATCTTTCAAGTTTGACAGAAAAGACATACATCTTATACTCTCTCTGCTCCATATTTACTTCCTTTATTCCTTCATTTTCTGTTTTAGCAAGGTCTTTGAAGGACTGCATGCAGACTGCGCGTTTTACATATTTATCAAAACAACAGAAGATGTTGAACTGTGTGCTCTTGACCAACTGCCCTCTTGATTCTGCAGGAGAAGATTTTTGCCTTTGCATTCAGATCCTGTTTCCACTTTTCAAAAATGTCCTAACTGGGGCAGTTTTTGTTTGTTTGTTTGTTTGTGTTTTAAATCTGTTTGCTTCCTTCTGTTTTCTGTTTCCTTTGTCTTTTTTTTAAGAAACCTCAGTTCCCTACTTGCTCACCCATTTGGCTACCCACATTCTGAGCTTTTGCAAGATACTTTCTTGCTTTCCTGCTGTTGTCTCAATCCTTGGGGACCGATACAGACAAGGAGGGTCTCAGACATGAGTTATTTTAGATGCTCTGGGAAAATCTAATTAAGGGTCACAGTAGTAGATGCTGTGGGAGGGCATTTATCACTGATTGAAAGAGATGACTCCTGCCATATGCTCTCAAAGCAAAAACAGAGACTTTATGCACACATGAACTTGGTTTTATATATATACTTTAAAACTTTTCCTGTGGATCTGAGTAACAAACAGAAACAATGAAATCGAGGAGAAGAAGAAAATTTTGTTGACTTGAAAAGAATTCTTCCAAGTACTGACTGGTCAGACTTGGAAGGGTAAATATCCCAAAGTAAGTTGAAAGCTTCAAGATTTGTGATAAAAATATAGCTAAGCTACTAATAGCTGCCTCTCCTTTTGGTCAATGTTTTTCTTTCATTAAAAATACATTCAAGTTATTTTTTTTTTAATTTTACAAAGAAACCGCCCCCCCTCAAAAAAAACCATGATTCTCTCGTACAGATATGGCAGTTGCCATTAACATTTTGATACTTGATTTTTTTCTTTTACACAGAACTGGAATCATACATTACCTGGATTCCCCCCAGCTCCTGTTTTTACTTGCTTAAAATTCACATCTCAAAATTCCTAATCCACTTTTAAATGTCTAAAAGATAATATAGTATAAAAATTGGTCTATTCTATTTTCAGTTTCGTAGGCAATTATGAATGAAAAAAACAAACTTTGATATAACATTACTGGGAATCAATGGGCTTTTCGTGAGTCAGTGTCTTCTTCTGAAAGGCTTTTCTCCCACATGTTATCATGTAGAACTCCCATAATAAACTCAGATAAATGCCCAAATGTCACCACACCGAAAAGACATTTCCCTGAGCATCAATTGAATAAATCATATCCCCCACCTCCAAAATCATTTGCTAATATCCTTGCTCTGCATAAATTTTCATCATAATGGTTAAAAGTATTTAACATGCTTATTTATCTGTTTCTACCTCTTAGAATCTAATATAAATGAAGCAGAAATTTCTATCTGTTTTGTTAAAATCTTTGTCCTTGGTGACTTAAATAGTGGCTGGTACATATTAAGTGATCAATAAACACTTACTCAATGAATTGATAAATAAAAAGAAAAAGTACCAGAATTTTGGAACATGAAAACAAGTTATTTTCCTGAAGCCTTGTTTCAATATATACACACTTAAGTGATGTATGACAGTACCCATTTACCACAGAATAGCCCCCTTTGAATATTAATGTAAAAACAGTAAAAAAAAGGAAGAAGTTTTACTATAAATGAATGAAGCTTTAGTTTTCATTCCTTCTTTGATCATCTCTACATCTCTACTTCTTCATTATATGTGTTTTATTAATTAATGTACACAAGAGCTTGCTTGCGTTAACCATGTTAGAATTTTTCACATTTTTAATAGATATTTTTCCTCTTTCATAATAGGCAATCAGGTTTCCCTTGCTTTTTTGAACATCTTAGATTTTTTTTTAAATGTGTTATGTCAAATATTTTAAGATTTCTTTCATTGAGATTCCCTGCATTGTTGCCATAGATTTTAGAAATTTCTCTTCAGTGTTTATTTGTCATTCATTTCACTTTCTAATTTTTAAAGTTCCATTTCTCATTATAACTTTATTTTTTCTTTATCTACTGCACTCTTCTCTCTTTTTAAAAGTAAGTTATTTCATTTTATAGTCTAGTTTTTATTTGAATCCATTACATTCTTTCCCTGTAAAACAGGGTTTATTTTTTCATGAATTTTATTAAAAGTGCCTGTTTTCATCTACTTTAATAGATGATACATGTATTTACTGCTCTCCTTTTGATGTGTTCTTATCCCATATTTTTATATAGTCTCTCATTTTTATATTTGTTTTCCTATTTGCTCAAATCTCTGAATTAGCTTCATCTGTCCCATGCCATGTTTCTAGCCAGATAGCATTTGCTATTTCCTTACCATCCATTTCTTGCTGGTCACATCGCCTCCAGTTGTTCCTTCTAGGTGATATTTGTGTGCAGACCTCTAAACTTGAGGTCCAACCTTGTTTCACAAGTATGAAAAGATACAGCTCCTTACATGTGCTTCTTTCCAGCATCTTCCTACCTCTGCTCCCATGCAAATTCTTTACCAAGTTTAGGGAATGCGATGCGCTCTGTGCCTTACCTCCCTCATTGTTTTCAGGTACTGCTACCAAAATAGGAAGAATTGGTGATATGAGGACACCTTCTATAGCTACCAAACATTACAATCCAGATTTTTCTTGGAACAGGTCCATGAATTTGTGTGTAATTAATCAAAGAATGTTAAATTCTTTTCTTTTTTTAAATCAGCATTGAAATGTTATAATTATTTTTTATTTAAATTAAACATTAAATATTTGGAACTTTTTATTCAGAAATTTATTTGTTGAACAATCAAACAAGCTTCTAATGAAATAATATAACATATATATAAATTCTGAAAATTAGATTTATCTTCAAGAGCCCCCCCAATTACCCCCCTTATCCCTTTCTCCCCTTCCAATTATACATCTCTACAAATGCCTTAGCTTGTATGACATTACACCTTATCCGGATTTAAAACATGATAATAGACCTCCTTTCCCAATGGCCAGGGTCTAGCTCCAGCCTCCACAGATGAGTGAAGACATTTGACTCTTGGTTCTCTGGGTTATGCTTATTTCACTCAGCATAATTTCTTCCATAGACATCCATTTACCTTCAAAGGCTGCAATATCATTGTTTCTAATAGCTGAGTAAAACTCATTCTTTTCTTAGTTTTCAGATTAATAGCACTATCCTATCTATAGTGTAGACTGATTTTTTTCACTAGCCTGAAGAATGATAAAGAGATTATCTCTATTAATTTTAATTTTAAAGATTTTTGATAGTTCCATTTTCTGTGTAATTTTTTAAAAGAGGGACAGTGAGAGAATCAATTTTAGTTAGTTTTTTTATATGTCCTTTGTTGCTTTGACACTTTGTTTTGTATGTGGTGCTGGGATTTGAACCCGCATCCTCATGCATTCCAGGCAAGCACTGTAAATGCTGAGCCACCACTCCAGACTTCTGTGTAGGTATTTTAACAAAAAATTTGGTTAAAATCAATTTAAGTCTATGGATTGCAAGCTACATGTCATGGAAAACCAGAAGGTTTTTTCTCTTTCTTTCTTTTTTTTTCAGTGTTGGGGATCAAACCAGGGCCCCAAGCATCTTTAGCATGCTAGGTATGTATTCTACCACTGAGCAACACCCCCAGTCCCTAGAAATTCAACAATAACAGTTTTCAAGTCTTTTATTTGAGTTCTTCTCTTACTTCATCCAAAAGTGATTCTTGGCCACGTACAGTGGCACATACCTGTGATCCCAATGACTTGGGAGGCTGACTGAGGCAGGAGGATTGCAAGTCCAAGGCCAGCTTTGGAAAGTTTTTGCAACTCTTTAAAAAAAAAAAAAAAAAGGAAGTGCTTGTGAACGTAACTCAGAGGTATCTACTTGAATCACTATTTATTTGAAAGGATTTTATATTTTTTTCTATATTTATTCTAACTTAGCATCTCCAAATACCCGTGATAGGGTTTTGGTGGCAAAATTATCTGAGCTATATATTTTTTAAATTAGATGAATTTAGCGGCAAATGAAATGCAGTGTTTAATTAAATCACTATAACATCTAGAATAATAGACATTTCCCCGAAAAATGAAGATGGAAACTCTGGTGAATAAAGCTGACAAATTGTTATTCAACAGCATCCTGGTAGTGATTGTTCCATTGAGATACACCAGACTCTTACAAGAAGGGTTATTTTCATAACCTATGTGTAATTCAGGAATGTCCGTGGCCATAAAAATATGTTATAGACTAGGAAGTCACTAAAGCCCTTTCAAGTGCTGGTGTATGTTTTGTTTCATGGAGGTTTTTAGTGACCTTTCTGCACTTATCAGAAAGTTCTTTGTTTTATGCATGTAGACGCTCTGTTACCATTAGAGGCCAATTCCTGGATGTGTATGATTGTGGAAGGCTGGGGCCTGGGTTCACTCTAGTTTGTTCAACTTGAATGAAAGAAACTGGAAAACACGTGTGTTCTTCCTAACAGATGAAAATGAAACAATTACTGGGTAGAGCTGAAGGGAAGAAATTTCTGAAAACTTATTATCCTTTAAGTAGTACCTAATTCATGATTTTTTACATATCTCATAGCTAAAGAGCCCAAAATATTTTCCAATGATGCCTATTTTCAATATATGAAATGGCTTTTACTGAATCACTAAAAGATGCCAAAGAATATTTATTATTTTTTTAAAATTTTATTTAGATGTGGCTTCATTGTGCTTTTCTTAAACCTATCCATGACTCTCTACTTTAAGTTCGAGAAAGTGGAAACCCCTAAATTCTTCCTCAACTATTGCTTGAAAGTACTTTTAACACTTATTACTATATTCTCTATTATTGTAGTTTTAATTTAATTTGGTTGCCATATTCTATTACTTCCCTTGTTCATTTTTGGATTTTTTTTTTGTTCATCTGTTTTATTTATCATTTAATGCCTGATTGGAAGACAATTCAATTTGCCAAGTAAAGGCTAATGAGATGGAAATAGTAAGTTCAGCATCCATATGGAAGCTTGCCATTCCTGCATAGTGCTGAATCAGATGGTGCCTTGGACAGCTTGTGGTATCACCCAGTAAATAGGAGAGAGAATGTAAATGTGGCAAATCCATCTCTCAGTGATGGCCATTTGGGGGTGGAGAAATTGTCTAATGCAATCACTAGGAAGCATGTGCTTCTTAATTGGGTTGTATTATTCAGAAGCATGGGTTTGATTTGGAGTAAAATTACCAGATATTTCTTTGTCATTGATTAATTGAACATAATGGTGGCTATTACTTTTAAAAGTGTTTTTGAAGAACTTGGAAACTAAATGTATAAAATTTGAGCAAACCCATTCTTAGTTTTCAAAGATTGCATTTTTGTTTAGTGATTCACTTATTCTGTTATCATAATTCTCATTTTTGAAATATATTAATGGAGAGAAGCACATTTCTGAACTAGAGCACAAAATGAAGTTCTAATTAGAGTGGCTATGGAAATATGAGGAATCATGATATTAAGATAGCATGTGATATTGAAAGAGTTTAAAATAGCAATTCTTAGCGGTTCCTACAGTTTAAAAATGATTCCCCAAAGTAGTGTCATTTTGATTTTCTTAGGAATAGAGAATTTTGTTTGTAGGAGTTCAACTTCGTAGTTAGGTATTATAAATCAACATTCTTTAAAAAGCTAAAACAGAACTTTCCACCCAAGTGATATAACTATAATATGTTTTACATATTATAATTTTACATATTTATATAGTACATGGTAATGCTATATGCAAATGTATTCATTAGTTTGTCAATTCTGTATTTCCTAGAATGTATTGAATATAAAAGAAATGCTTTGCTGCTTTCTTTTAAATCCTCTTTGATCCATCATGAAAAATATCAATCTGAATTTTTAACAGAGAAAAGAAGTGAATTAAATAATACCTACTAATAAAAGATACTCGTAGTCTACTTTTGGTCCATTTCATATCTTCAGCACATTTTCTATTTTAAAATATTTCTGGAGTTCAACGTGCTTAGTTTTGGTTATCTAAGCTGTAGAAAGTAGCCTTGGGACCCCTGAAGGCACACCCCACACACTTATGCTGTATGACCTAAGGTCACAAGTAATGGCTGCAAGCTAATTGATTGAGAAAGGCTTGTCTGGCAGGGCCTCTTTGCGTCCTCCCTGTACATTCCTAAGTTCTGTGAAAGAGGCACTAGCAGCTCAGCCTAGCAAGGAAGGAGAAAAGAGAGGAAGTCCCTGCATTCTGATTACACCCTGAATTCCCTTGTAGTGAGCTTGCTTCTCTCCACCCACTTCTTACTGAGAACTCCTCAACTTGACGGTGAACAACTTAAAACTTGATCCTCCAGAGTCACCTGAAAAGTGATTTGAGTATTCACTGAACTGAAAGAACAAATCAGCAACTTCAGGAGGTGGGAAGCGTATGGAAATGGTATTAGAACTTCAGCAAAGTGCACAGCTGCATAATACAGAAGCCGACACTCAGATTGACAGGCAAATAAGCCAGCTTGTGGAAGGGGCCTCTGGGTGGCAGCTCTGGGCTTTTGGGTGTTGGACAACTATAGGCAAAACTGAAATGGAACAGGGGCAGAAAATACACACTTTTACTCCACGCAACTGTTGCTTTCGCATGGTGAGTGCAGATTTCAGATATTATTTAAAATGTACTTTCTGTGTTGTAAAACAAGTTAAATTTGTTATGCTTTGAGGGGAATTACAGCAATAGAACTACTTAGGAAGTTCTTAGGTGATATGGCTTTGTTTCTGCTTCATTTCACATTAAACTTGGCAGGAGGAACAGCGAAACGCCGTGTTTGTATTGCCCTGTGTCATTTTTCTTAAAATTGTCCTTTTGTTTAAATCATGTTTCTCTTCAACCTGAATCAATATTGTTTTAGGCAAATCGTGTGGAGTAGATGAGCAAGGAACACAGTGTGACGGAAAATTAGTAAACATTTCATTTAGTCCAGCTTTATGTCACTCGTCCACGGCTTCATGTTTTGCTGCCTTATCTTAGGGACATACAGCACAGATTGTGTGAAAAGAGCTTTGTGTGAGAATTCCTGGACCCTTTTGGGCCTGTGTGCTATCTGACTGCCAGCAAGGCTCACTCGTGTCCCCTTTTATTCTTAACCTAAAATAGGGGGAAAAAAAGTGCATCTTTACATATTAAGAAGTAAGTGTGCTTTGGTTCCAGCAATTACACTTCTTATAGTTTATGGGTGTTATTTCTGGCAGAGGATTGTTTAAACTTCTTTTGAGCAGCAGCATGCAAGTTCTTTTGTTTCTTTCTGTCTTGTTTGCTCACATTTCACTGTAGAAACTTTGCCCACATTTAGAAAATCACATTGAAATAATAATTAAGAAGTTTTTATTTCAGTGCATCTATTTTGCAAGGGAGGAGGCTTATGTTTTCTGGTAAAAAAAATACTAAGAGTGAATTGTGCTTAATTCCTATTTTAATAAGATTTCTAATCTTATTTTAAATATTTTTTTAAAAAATTAGAGGCTACAGAGAGTATTCTTACAAATGTTAATAGAAGGCAAATGTTTTTCTTGCTAAACCAGCAAATTTAGTATTGCAATTTAATAAGTGCCAAAATATTATTGCTATTGTTGACTTAGTTGAAAAAGCAGTTTTATTAACAAGGTGACTGTACTAGATGTTACCAAATGAAATGAAGTGAAAAATGTGTGTTTCACACTGCTGAATTGATAAAACACAGACTCTGCATTGGTACTGCATGTTACACGTTCATTTGAACTTTTTAAAGAACAAGTGTGTAAGACAAATTTTGTATACTCATTGTAGAAGTAAAACTAACTAGAGAAGCCTCCCTATATTGTTAGATTTATGACTTTTGTTTGCTGAAGTAAATTCCTAAATGGAAAATATTGGAGTAGATGTATAGGTATGAAGCAAAATTAAGGGAAGAGAGTGTTTAAGAAAGAGTGAATGTGATTTCAGTTACAAGGTAATTCTGAAGTCATTCTTAGGGGTTCTTTTGTAAAATTCACGGACGCCTATCATCTGTTGGCAGAACGAAGTCATGGTCTTGACTTTACTACAAAAACTATGTGCAAGAAAGATACTTTAGGACTATTTCTGATTTGAGTCAAGCTTCCTTCAACAATTGCAAAATGGGACTGACAAAGCCTTCTCTAAGAGAACAAGTTCATTATGTCCTCGTCACCTGCTACATTCATTCTTTCTTGGCCACAATCACAGAGCCTGGTTGTTTATTAGTGTTATAAAGAAGTGAAAACCTGTATTTTAAAGACAGAAAATGTTCTATTACATGAACCTTTTGAGCTTTTAAAAATTATATTCTTCTCGAAATCCAAGTGTTTTAATAAGATCTTTTGTTAGTTAGACTTTTAATGTGAATAGTCAAATGAGACATGTAATTGTTTTGTCTTTCTTTTAATTTATTTCTGTATATAAAGTTAAAGTGCCACTGAGGAGTTGTGACCGGCTCTGCTAAGACATCAGTCTTTTGAAAATCAAGATTGAAAAAAAAAATTATCCCTTAACTAGTCCCTCCAAACCAATGGAGACCTAAAATTAAAGGGAACTTCATTATTTTTCTTTGCTATAAAGTTTAACCTCAACTCAGGAAGTTACTGTGTGGTGGGGAGGGGCTACCAGAGTGAAGTTCCCTCTAATGGAATTACATAAATCGTGACAAACAGAAGATAGATCTGCTGCTTAATGTTCCTAACATTTAATCTTCAACGCGCCTCTTCTGTCTTTGCTGTTGATAGTTACTTGTTGGTTGGTTGCTGAGAAGGAGGCTGCTTTAAAAAAAAAGAAAAACTGAAACCAATCGCAGCATTATTTTAATACCAGGATTTTAGGACGGTATGTATCTTCTTATGTAAGGCTAACTTCCTACAGGTGTTTATGTATTCGATTAAGAGGAAACAGTGGATGCATGTTCACAAATTGATAAATAATGATTTCTCTTATTTCCATATAAGCATACATATTCACATGCAAACATAAACACACATCCTGTGCTTATGCCTCTGACATCTTGAAGCAACGTTCTTCCATCTTAGCCCCATAATTATTTTAAAGACATATAGATTAAACAAAGCTAAAGGAAAAGGGTCTTCTGAACTAAATTGCTAAATAAAATAAGGGCAGAAAGATGCTTAATCAATGATGTGAATAGTAACAGCAATCTCTTGTTACAGAATGCATCACAAATGGCAAGTTAATGCTTTTCAAATGTATTTGCTCTCACATTGGTAATTAATCATCCTTCTCGTGCAGCCAGAGTGGGGTGTATATGTACTTATAAATTCACATGGACAGGAACAATAGGCTGGACATATGGTAGGACTATGATAGTGATTAATTTTGTTCTAGATCCCTTTTTTTTTCTTTTTAGAGAGAGAGGGCGAAAGAGAGAGAGAGAGAAAGAAAGAGAGAGAATCAATTTTATTTAGTTTTTTATTTTGCTTTCATTGCTAGGACACTTTGTTGTGTACCTGGTGCTGGGGTTTGAACCCACATCCCTGTGCATGCGAGGCAAGCACCAAAACCACTGAGCCACCGCTCCAGCCCCTAGTTCTAGATTCTTAAGGTCACTAAATCCCAGCTTCTGTGTGTATACTTGTAGTAATAGATATCTGTTGCTATGAACTTGTGCCTGATCTATCACCTCATATCAACTGTATTCCTGTTTCAATGACACTGATAAATTTATTTGAATGATCATTTATTTCATCGGAAAATAGAAAGAATCTATAGGATTAAACTCTCTTCCCAAATTGCAAGGCCAAAGAAGATCCCCAGAGAGCAGCAGTGTTTAGTATTTTTACTAGGAGGAAAGAATAGAGTATTTTCATCTTCCTAGGCACTTTAATCTTAGAACTCATATGGTTCTTAAAAATTATAGGAAACCCAGGAATTTTTCTTTTCAACCATTCCTTTTTTTTAAAGAGAGAGGGACAGTGAGAGAGAGAGAGAGAGAAACTTATTTAGTTTTTCATGTGGCCTTCATTATTCTGAGACTTTGTTGTGTAGGTGGTGCTGGGGTTTGAACTTGTGTACTTGCTCATGGCAGGCAAGTGCCATAACCACCAAGCCACCACTCCAGCCCCAACTATTCTTTCTTTTAACATTGGCTCTAATCTCCTGGAATTCCCCAGTAGATATATATTAAAGCTTCATAATGTATCACACATATTTCCTAAATTCCCTTTCATACTATTTTATATGTTTATTTATACTGCAATTTTGGTGAGTTACTCGGAGATATCTTCCACTTTACTAAGGCTTTTAAAATAATATCCTGTCTAGAACTTTTATTTTAATTACATTTTTCTTTTCTGAGAATTTTGATTCCTTTCTTATAACCACTTTTGTTTCATTCTACTTAATTTCTTGCACATTATATAGGTGTTATTTCTTATTTCGTTTCTTGGAGGATCTTAACATGCTTATTTTGAGACCATGATAAAATTCCTCTATGACTTTAGTGTCATATGGAGGACCTCATTGACTGTTTTCTAATTTTGTTGGTGATTGGTGATCTTTTTCTGTTATTCTCTTATGTCTTGGGATTTTGGTTTCCTCGTTCATCTTGAGAGAGAAAGATTTTTAAAATTCTTTCTCTTTTGTTGCTGGCCTCTTTACCCAGTCCTGTGGTCTTAGAATTGGCCTTGAATATTCTTCATCTTCAGCCCAGACTCTGATAAAGAGACTGTCAGAGATCTAGTCAATATATCAAAAAGCAGTTTGACTCAGGTTCTGCATGTGAGACTTTGGCTTCTTGGTCTGTCCTCAGGGAAGTCATGACTTGACTCTGATAGGTGGAGATTGTGGTCAGATTCCTATTATTTTACCCTCAGGTTTCATCAATCAGTAAAGCTGGCACTGGTTATTACTACCTGTGGGACAAGTGTGGCAGCCCAGTGACCTTGAAGATATGAGGACTTGCTTGCTTCTGACTCCAAAGACCAGCTAGCACCATGTACCTCATTTTGTGTTTATGTTCTGTCTCTGACTTTTGCTCTTGAGTATAATTTTTCTTATACATTATCCCTTTGAAAATTTATCTATTATTGCAATACTTTGGAAGCAAAATCAAAGGGCTCAAGCCACATTCTTACAGTTCCATCTTGACTAGAGGTCCCTAAACCATGGGGTTTGGAATCAGAAAACATGACTTCAAATTCTGACTCACTCATGAAATGTGCCACCTTAGGCAGTCTCTCATTTCTTAAAAGCCTCCATTTCTTCCCATGAAAAATATTAATAGTAATACCTATCTCCTAGGACTATTGTAAATATTGGTTGGGATAATGTGTGAGAAGTATTTAGTCATGCGCTTAACCATAAAAGGCATTCTTAGGGTGGGGGAAATGCAGCAAAAAACAAACCTAAATTAGATACTCCCAATCATGTAGTAGATAAACAACAATTGAACTTTCAAAAAGACTTGCCTTTTGTATTCTGCATGAATGCACTATTTCCATTTTTTAAATATCTAAATTAAATTTCTAAAGATGAAAGTTAAGTGCCCTAGTTTACATGTCTAACAGCTGGGTCAGTATTCTGCTATATCATCCGTGTTTCTTAGCAAGAATAAATGAATGCAATTCAGAGAATCTCAGTAAAACAAATTCTTCCAAATGCCCATTTAAGCATAGTTACTTTAAATATTTATAGTATAAGATTTTAGAAGAGTAGAAAAGACAAGTGTCACAAAAACATATTGTTTTTTTAAAGAGATGACAGTGAGAGAGAGAGAGAGAGAGAGAGAGAGAAAGTGAGACAGACACAGACAGAGATAGAATCAATTTTTATTGAGTTTTTCACATGCCTTTCGTTGCTCTGACACTTAGTTGTGTACATGGGTGCTGGGATTTGAACCCGTGTACTTGCGCATGCCGGGCAAGCACCATAAACCACTGAGCCATGGCTCCAGCCCCATGGTTTTTTCTATATTAACAATCACATATATCATGCAGGAATGAGTTTCTGTAATGGTCAGTGGCATCGTTTGTAGTTTCAAAGATAGTTTGTAAGCTTTTATAAACATCTGTTTTGATAGTCCAGAGTTAAAATTTATACTATTGATAGCATGTATGATTGGCTGGGTGAGAAGTGAGATTCAGAAAATTTTAAAAAAATATTACAAGCAAAACAAATGAGGATGAAGATTTAGAAGCAGCTGTAGAAACTTGGGTGTAATTAGAATTTGAAAATAAAGACAGACTCCTACAAAGTTAATGTTAATATGACTGAGCAGAACATTTGCTGAATAAATATTTTATTTCCCTGTTACACCAGGTTAATCTCCTCCTTTCATTTCTCTTTTAGGTATATCTTCTGCGCTTCCTTAAATATCCAGTGCTTCTTCTAAGTCTGCCTTTTCTTTCCTTCTATCCTCTTTCCTTTGTTATCTCATTCGTCACGACATCACTGTTATTCCAAGTCAATCTATTGCCTTTTGCTGGCTCCCAAAACTTAAACCAATATATCCAATTAGCCTCAGGCACTTGTAGACAAGGCGTCCAAATCCATGTCATCATCTCACTGTCAGAATCCTTTCCTATCTCAGTCCCCCATCATCTACCTGATTTCACAAAACAAGAACAGGGCATGAACTTTGTCTTCTCTTCTTCCATCCTTGCGTATTTAAACTTTGTGAAAGATTCATTCCACTTCCAACCGTTTCTACTTCTAATAATTTCTGTGATTACATCCCCACATTTCTCCTTGTGTGACCATCATAGTGAGTAGTAGCTCTCCTTCAGTGTTGTGTTACTTGAGGTCATGGAAGCTGAGGTTGAGGTTGAGGGCTCCTCCAGTGGCCTGCAGAGTCCCAGCCCACCTGCAGGCAGCCCTAGCTTGTTCTTGGCTAGAAAACACCCTCAGGCAGAGTGGCAGGTGCTTTCAGTAAAACTCCCGCCATGTGCAAGGGAAATGTGACTGCTGAGGGCATAGGAGAACACCAAGAGCATCTGTACTTGGTGCCAAGAGGCATTTAAGTAGTTTCCAGGTATTTACTGTTTCAAACAGTGTTGCAAAGAGCACGCTGGTTTATATGTCCTTGTGGACATGTACTGAATTTTTCTTAGATTCTAAATGCAAAAGTGAAATTTCTGTATTGTGAGATATGTGTGGTCTCAATTTTGCCACTTTCTAAGTTACTCTCCAAAATAGTGAAATTACTCTCCAAGGGTGCTATACAAATTTCTGTTTCCATTAGCAGTTTCTAGAGTACCCTTTTGCCCATATCCTTTCCAACCCTTAATATTGCTCAATGTTTTAACTTTTATCTGTTGGATAAAATAGGCTTTTAAGATTCTTAAAGCTTTCATAATTTAATTGCTAATGAACCCCAAAAGACTTCTAATGAGTCTCTGAAACTAAGTGAGCCAAGGAGACTGTAGTTATGTAGAGACTATAATACTCTATTCATTTTTCTAATGTGAGTACGTCTTTATTTTTTAAACATTCAAGTATCCTCTTCAGTTAATTGCTTCCTTTTACCTTTGCCAATTTTTGTATTAGGTTGTTTGTCTTTTTCTTACTGGCTGTTTGGCATTTGGTATATATTCTCGATGTTAAGACTTCATCTGTTATATGTGTTTCAAACATTTATCCCAGGGTGTCCCTTAATTATTTCTTATTCAGTGCTTTTTAAACTTTTCTTATGTTTTTCCTATAAACATTTTAAGCATTTCAATTTTTTAAATATATAAAATATTAATAATGTTGAAGTCACATTTACAGAAATCTACAGAGTAAAAATATCTCTCCAATCTTTGTTTCTCTTTCCATCCATGCCCATGGCCACCAGCACTATTTCAGGGTGTCTTTTTTATGACAAAGCACATAAAACATAGATCTTACAACTCACTATAAACAGTGTTTTAAATTCTACTTTTGTCATTTAATATACCGTGAAGATATTTTAAGATGCATAAGAAATTGTGCTACATACCATGAGGGATGAAAACATGAACATGGTACAGGCACTAACAACTGAAAACATTCTCACATCTGATGTTGAGTTATAAGATGCTACAAGAATTCAGAGGAGTTATATTTCTTTTCAAGAGAAAGAATTAATATTGTTCATAACACTTGAGAATAATGCATCAAGGAACTACAATTTATTCCAATGCCATAGTTTTTAAAAATCCAACATCATCAATGTTGAGTTTTCCATAAGTTGACACTTTAGTAAATTCAAAATTATGAAAACTGTACATTAAGAGCCCACTGCATGCCATGCACCAAGGGATTAGGTATTGGAGATGTAAAAGTGAATAAGGTCGATAATCTCTGACTACATGTGAGGTAAAGGCTGAGGGTTAAAAAGCAATGAATGCACAGTGGGCACTGTGTGACTATAAAAGGCATCAGAGTGGGTGTGGCAGATTGCCTGGGCACTTGTATTTCAGGTAGAGGCATGGTGTGGAGTGGAAAAACAGCCAGGTGAGCATGGGGAATGTTCCAGGCAGAAGAAAGGACATGTCAAATATTGTGAAACTGAGAGTGTGGCAACCCTAAGAACCTTCAAAAAGCTCAAATTGATGGACTACCAAGTACTAGGGGTGACAGATGGCTGAGAAGAAGCTGTGGAGCTGTACTGATTCATTCCTGGAAAGGCTTGGTTTGGTCTCTCAGGACACAGGAGTTCTATTTAAAGTGTTAATACTGTCCACTGATCGAATATTGTCTTTATCCAAAGAGAAACATTCTATTGCATGAATAGTAGTTTACTATGTGCCATGTCTTAAAAAAAGTCTTTGTCTGTTCATCATTGTTACTTGGAGGGTTCAATGGGTTGCCTGTACATTACTGATGTTTATAAGCAGTATTTTGAGGACAGATAGATAGATTTTCAAATGTGCTTTTGAAAGAGATTCAAGAATCATTAGATTAAATTAAGAATGTGAGTTGGCCACTAAAGAGCCCTTGAGAAAAATCAACATTTGAGCAGCAGATAGAGGAAAATAGATAGTTCAAAATAAGATGGGGAAAAATGGTCAGGGAAATAGCAAGGAGAATTATGGAAGACAAGTGTGTGAAAGACTTCGTTGCTACAACAAAAGGATTCCAAGGTTATATCCCTTAAATAGCAGAGTGGACTATTTCTCTCATATTCAAGCCAGACAATCTGTGCTGATAGGACAATTATGTTCCTCAAGGTCATTTAGACTCCCAGACTCCTTCTACCTTGTTGCTCTCTCATCCCTTATATGTTGCCTTTTGGGGTGCAGGAATCTCTGAGTACACAAGTGTAGAGAGAAGGAGCCAAATTTCAGAGACAATAGTTCTTTATCTGAAGTTGACAACAACCTAGACATTTGTAACAGAAATTCCATGTATAATCTGTAGGTTGTCTTCAACTTAAAGACAGCTCTGTCTCTGAAATTTGATTTGTTTTCTTTCCTATTTATCTAAGGTTAGTCACATAACAACAATTGCTTTTGAAAGAGGCTGGGAAATATAATTTCCAGTTGGAGCATCTTGCAATTTGGAAAGGGGAAAATTAGTTTTATGTAAACAACCAGCAATTGATACACAAACTTTTTAACGAAAACTTGAGTGATTAGATTGGTTTCATATATTCATTTCAGAAATATTTATTGAGTGACTATAATATTTGGTCATTATTCTATATGATAGGGATATAGATATTTTAAAACTCCACTATCAAAAATGTATATTCTAGACAAGAGACATAACCTCTAAATAAGCATCAAGCAAATGTGATTTTATGTTAGGAAGTAATGAGCACTAAAAAGAAAAATAAAGAATAGAGATACTGATTTCAGATAGACCAGTCAAAGAAGTTCTATTTCAATAAAAATGGTCCTCTAAAGGACCAAATCTTCCTCTTTGGGGGAAAATTGCAGTTGAGCTATAAGTCTAGAATATTGGACAAAGGTGCTAATTATAAGGAGGTTCAAAGTTTAACTCAAACAAGAGTTATCTTTTTAATAAGGTTCCAGCCATGATTTTAGCTTAAAGGAAAAAATGCATGCAGGGATGAAATTGTTGGGGTTCTCTTGTTGGAAGGTTGCAAATAAGCAAGATTAGATTTCATGTGTTCTTGAAGGCAGGGTATCACAACACAATTTACCAAGATTTTTACAATCAATATTCATTTATACTATATACACACTATAAATTACATAGGGGAAAATGTCACAGGAATTATGGCCCAAATCATACATGTTTAGAGCACTTTAATCAACATTTAGAATTCCATTTTTTGTGGATAGAGAAATGATCAATGCTTATTCAATGTTATTAACCTTTTAATGTATTTGTAAACATTTAATTATTTATTAAGAGATTAAAATGCTGGTCATAAACAGGAATATAGAAAAGCAAGACTGATACATACAAACATATACACATATACATACATATATATGTATAAATGCATGCATACACCACAGAATATTTCATTTCCTATTTTTATCAGCATGTTAGTAAAAAACTTTGAATTAGAAGTAGAAGAAAAAAAGCAATTCTATGGTTTAAAATTCCTCAATGCACCATTTTAAAAGAGGAACCAGAATGTGTTATTTGCTTGACATTTTTTAATACTTTGAAATCCACTGGTTTCCATTTTTTGACTAGAGAAAGTTTTGCATTCTTTAATTTAGGAGTATCTAATTTTCCTTGACCCTTGCTAGATACCTGGATGCAGAAATAACTAAGATAGGGTTGCTGCTCTCAAGGAGTTCTAGTCTCATTTTATTCCACCTCATTTTGCATGACGTGTCACTATTGTTTTTAATGATTCTGTATCCATTTCTTTTTAATGTTTTCAAATGATCACTATCAATCTATATTAACTTCTTTGGAGTTAACCTATGGATTAACTTGTTTTAAGAAAGGAAATGCTACCTAGTGCCTGTTAGCAATCCAGGACTTGTAACATCTTTAATCATTTTTCAGCCACTTTGTAAATGCTTTGGTATCTGGAGAGAAGTATTTGACATAACAACTGTTCTCCAGTTGATGAAGTGGCATTAAACAAAGTTAATTAATGGAGCTTCTTTTTAGAAAAAGGCAGAATGTAAAAATATTCAGAATACTAAGTGTTACCAAATGAACACCATGGACATGGAAAGCAAGGCAAGGACATTCTAAAAGGATTGATACTGAATGTTGTATGTAGGAACAGTTTGCTTAAGAGCAAAGCTCCTGCCTGTCCTGTGTGATGGGAACTTATGGAACATGTGGATAGATTTTTCCAAAGTCCAGCCAGGTGGATTTAGTGCTGGTCTGAAGGTCCAGAGACTGATTCCATACAGATGTAGCAAATCTCTGGAAAGTAATAGTGTCCAAGTGGAGAAATTGAGGTCTGACTAGCAGCATGAAGTAGGATCAGCATTGGAAAAAAAATGAGATTATTATAACAGCAAAAATAGAGAAATTCCAGAAAATCCATTCCTAAACAAGACCAGGGAAAACAGAAATAGCATAGCATTCTGGGGAACAGAATTTAAGGAACAGGTGTTACTTCAGTTATATGCAAAATACAAGTCAGAGACCTTCCAGTTCATAGGTAATTTCACTACATTGGTAAAAGTATTTTATAGAAACTTTAAATCAAGGAAAATGTAATTTTTACAAAGGTTTAATTTCATCTGTTCTAAGGAGGATGATCAGAGAAATTCTAGAAATTTAAGAAAAATGGATAAAATGGGAGCTTTATCTCCTACTAGTATATTCTGAGGGAGAGTGATGAATTGGAAAAGGAATTTAACTTTTTCTATTTCTGAACACTCTCATAAACTTACAATTGACAGATATCAGTCTCCGTGAGTTCAAAGGATAAAGTCTACAGGTCCAGTGGCTCATGACTTTCCCTTGTGTCTAAGGAAAGAGCAAGACAGCTAGTAGAGGACAAGAAGTTCATTTGAAATAGGAAACGGGACATAGGGACATACACTGAATGCTAACAGCCCCAGTCATAGCACAAGTGCAGAGGATAATGGACAAGGTATATTTATCTGGCATAGGACAACATGAAATGAGGGGAGGAATTTGAACTGAGCTTGTTTGGTAATAAAACAGAAAAGTATAAAAAGAAAATTCGAAACAAGAGAAAATGTATGGTGTGCCATCAAGTAGGACCAGAAGGGATACTTAACTGTGAAGGAAAAAGTGCTATGGCTTGGATGTGGCATGTCTCCTACGGATCCTTGTGTTTTCAGTGTTGGTCTTCAATGTAGCAGTTTGAAAGCTGATGGGACCTTTAAGATGTGGGGCCTACCCGGGGGTTCCAAGGTCACTGGTAATCCCATCAACAGTAGGGATTAATGTAGTCCTTGTGGGTAAGCCTTCACTTGGCCCCAATCAGCTCTCTAGCATCCTGTACCAAGATGTGATTGCCCACTCCTGCCCATGCTCCCACCACTGCTATTGATCATTGTCATTCACCACGATGTGTGACAACTGAGAGTTCCAATGTTTTCTTGACCAGCCCAGTTTCATTGATGTAGTAGCAGCATTCCTGTTTTAGGAATACACATTTTCCCCCTTTTTTCTTTTGTCTACTGTGTGGTTTTTGTCTACTGTGTAGTGCTCGGTGGTTCTGTAAGGAAACTTGGGCGATATATGTTATTTGTCTTTGTAGGGAGGCCAGGGAGGCAGCAAATGTTTCCACTGCCTCTCAGAGTTGCTGTTCTAGCCTCTGGATGGCAGTGACTATATAACCAAGTCCTCTTGCCCCCAACCCAGAGGCAGTGAGTGAGGAGGCTAGGGATAGTCTGACCACCATTCGTAGGAAAATGACCCGTTTCATCCTAGGGAGGGGATTCTGAGCAAACCAGATTAATTCAGCTTCACTCTATAGTGTCAGATTAGAAACTAAAGCTGAGGGCATGCAGAAAGCAAAGGCATATTAGAACTTAAGTTTTTTGTCAGGGTGCTGTACTCCAGGAAAAAAAAAAAAGAATCCTGGAGTAGCAAACCCTGAAGAAGAGACCTGTAATGTTCAGTTCCAAGGTGCTGAGGTAGAGGAAGTGTAACAGTAAGAAAAGTTCTTTATAGAGTTTTGAAATAGGGGAACCCCCTCTAAAGGTGGGATCTAGCTTTTGAAATGGCTTATGTTTCCTTAGGCTGTAGTCCTATGGGATAACTTCTGTCTGATAGAGATATTTCTTTTGGCAGTGTAATCTCCCAGTTTTACTTACCTTTGAGAGAACTAATAAGCATGCAACTCAAGTAATGTGTAAAAAAGAGCCATTGCCTTTGTTGCTAAATGTCCATGTAGGATTCAGCTTTGGTTATTCTATACTGCCAGGTGTTTAAGACCAATTTGATCAAAACTGATCTTGTTCTGATCTATTTCTACAAGTTAGCTGAGATTGTCAGGGACATTCTTGAGGAACTTGTGAAAAGCCTCTTGTCTTTTCTACCAGTTGTACTATCTGCCAGGATAGATCAGGGTCTTGCTGACCACATGTGGCTTCACTTGGAAACATTCGGGATATCTCCCTGCCCAATGACCTTCCTGTCTTTGCAGCTGCACACTAGATGGCTTTCTGTTCTCTAGGGTCACCTGATCCCTCTGATTGGGAGGTCATGTTACCCAGAGTTGCCAAGCCTGTAGAGAATTTCCATTGTCCCCTGAGTTTTGGCTATACAAATAGAGCAAAGGCCAAAACATTGGCTACTTTCCTAAACCTTTTAACTATCTTTACTTTGGTAATCTGGTTTTGGTATTAAACATCCAGCAGGCCAGTTTCATCAGTCTTAAAGTGGGAATACTATGTTACAGGCCAAGGGAAATGCAAAGCAACTTACCCCACTTCTGCTGGCCCAGATGAAGGGAAACAAATGGTGCAGGAGCTTCCTGGTTCATCTGTGGGAGAGGGTGGACCTCAACCCTGGTGGGGGAGGCCCCAAAACCCTCCCAGGTCTCAGCACCAAATGTAAAAATCAGGAATGTGGGTGTTCGGAACCAAATGTAAAAATCAGGGTGCAGATGTTCAAAAAGGAGTCAGACCCAAAAGTGACTGAGCAAAGCCTTTTTACTGGGGACTGCAGCTCTCGGGCAAGGTTCATCACCCTGCCAGAGTGAGGACGGGCTGAGGAAGTCACACATGGCCCCAGGCTGGGTGGCAACTTTATAATCTTGGGTGGATAGGGGAAGTTTGGAGGTCTCATCTCTCAGGGATTGGCTAGTGACTCCATCAATCATTGGGAGGTTGAGAGATGCCATTGAGTTTTATCTGCCAGCATCTGATTGGTTGTTCTTTCTTGAATGGGCTGCCTGATGCCTTAGCCCCCAGCCACCTGTAATTGACCTAACATGCACTCTTAATGATTGGCTTACAAATCAGCAGACTTGCTATGTTAGTAAGGATACATGACCTGATACACTATGTAAGGCTTCAGTATCTCAAAAGTTTAGAAGTTGTACAGATCACAGTTCCATGAAGTGTGCTTTTGGACAGCTTTCTACACATTGATGTAAGGACTTAGGTTCTTTCCCTCTTGCACCTCTCCAACACCAACTCTCACCCACACCAGCTTGAAGTCTAAGTCAACACATGGTAGGATTCTATGATCTTGACCTGGAGACAAAGACCCTCACCTATATTGTCCTCACAAATAAGCCACATGACCATACTTTGTTCAAGTGAATCTAGGAAATATCATTTAATTGTGTCCCAAGAAGTAACACATTTCTGTTGTATGTACAATGGTTTGATCCAGGCACTGTGAAGGTTATGTGTGTACTTTCTACCCTTGAAATTCTTGGTAGTTAGGGGATAGAATTATTCATAAGTAAGCATTAGTGAAGAGCCAGATTTATTATATTCCATCGTAGAGCAATGAGGAATATTTTATAGAGGAATGATTTCCTGGGAGGCAACTTTGGAAGAGAGTTGAATCATGGAAAAAACTCCTCATCAGGCAGAGGTGGAGGGTACAGATGGGAAGTGATATGACATCCAGAAGCTACAAAATGGCTAGAGATGAGACTCTGTGATGAGTACAGAAATAAAGATGTCTGAAACATATTTGGGGGCCACCACACAATAGGACTTCTGTAACCTATTTATACTTCAAGATTCATTTAAAAATCTGCAACATGTGCTTGAGGAAGAAACAGAACAAGGAGAGTTGAAAAAAATTAAGGATGGGAATGTGGGGGAGATACTTCAGCTAATGCCATGAGGATGGAAATGAGAGGATAGCTAGGCAAAGCAGTAGAAAACATATATTTGTAAATACAAAGAAAGTTTGTATTGTTGAATAATCCAGAGAGTTTGTATTTTACTGATGAGTGTTCTTGATTATTAGTCCTTGGGAATTATTTGATGATTTTCAAAGCACATGTAAAGTTATCTCATAATCTAAGAGACTGTTCAAATATATCAAGACAAATCTTTTTCTGGGTTTGTTAGTGATGTCTCTGGAAGTCTTAAGTGTGAAGGAAAGCACAGTGTAAATATCTTCTATTATTGTCATATTACCACATTTTAAAGAATAATCCCTGAACAAGAAATAACCTAAGAATGTCCACATTCCCATACCAACCCCCTTTTCTAAGTATCTAGGCAATAACCTTTCAAGTGCTTTCCCTTGACCAGATTTGTATAGGTCAATCCTCATTCAATACTCCTCTAGACTTATTATCAGGATATAAGTATTTTTGAAATTACACAGAAAGTTAAATAAATCTCACAGAGTTTGCAGCCTTTGTGTTTCTTTCTAATTCTCTAGATTTCAGTTAAGGAGAGTGTTTCTGAAGTGAGTCATGTTTCTCCTCTGCATATTTAAGAATATTTGCAACATAAAAAGCACTCCAGGAACAAGATTTTGAGGGCCACTTGTGCCCATTTCTAACATGCAGGGGAAATATTCAGAGGTTTAAGGGGTATAATAGCCTCTTCTAGTCCCATTAGACCTTCTAGTAATAATTGACCAGGTGTAAAACATCAAATTGTATTGATGTAGAATATTTGAAATCTGGTTTCCAGGTGTTCTGCTGTAAGAATACTTTCTATTAGCTACCAAGTATGTTAGTCCTTCAAAAAGATCATCTTACCCTTGCTAGTGCCAAAATAAAAGATCCTCATCCATTCCCATAGAGAAGTGGTAACAATGTTGAGATGATAATCATGGCATTATAATTTGCATGTAACTTTCAGATAGAAAAGTTACTTTAAATTATTCCAGTTTTCAAAAAATGATCTTAATTCTCTTAAACATATTACAGGTGATATTTAATTGTTAAATTTAGAACAATTGGAAATACAGTGCAGTAGATGAATTTAAATGTAAGTGCATTGCTTATAATAAAAATTTCATCTATTCATTTGGCTTCAAATGGTTTTTGCTTATAATTGGTAATATTTATTTGCTCTTTAAATGCTTTGATCTAAGATGCAGCTTTCCTTTTAATAATGGATAAATTCCAAAACTACTAAAAAAGAGGCACTGGATATACTCAAAGTGTCTGGTATTGCATTTATTACTTCCAATACATTGACAGTATTTAGAAGGTGGGGAGACCTTCTAAATACTTGACCTTGATAAAGTAAGAAAGAAAAGGGCTGGTGAGTCATCAGGAAATATGGGTTTTAACTGAGTTTCCTCTGTTTTTGGTCATGAAACTTGTCTGAGTTTTCAGTTTTTATCCATGATAACCATTCTGTTCACTTCATGGAGTGATTTAGAGGACTGAATGATTGCATGTTTTGGCTTACAGAAGAAGAGGACACAGTTGTTTCTCTTCTGAGTTCTCTCCATTACTTTAGTACCTCGGAGGTCTGACTCTGCTGACGCCATTTCCGGGGCCTGTTATGTCTTCTTGCTCACTTGGTTCTGCAGTGGTGTCTTGGTATGAGGCCTACTAGACTCTATTTTCACCTACAGGGATGATGGCGCCATTTCAACATTTCAGTAAGGTGAAATACTGGGATGTCACGAACATAAAAGAAGTAACAATATAGACTTCAACCCATCATTGTTTGCTGCCAAAGTTTTTTTTTTCCCACATTGCAGTTCTTTTGATGATATTACTTAAAATCATCCATTATTTTTTTTTTTCAAAAATCTTGGTCTTGGATTTTGTTATTTCTTTAACTTTGCCTCATGTAATAGCAACTGAATGGACAATTAGTCTGGAAATAGGAAATAATCAGATGCTTATTTTAAAGTTTGCTAGCTGAGATCCCAAAACCACAACAGAATACCTTATTCTGTGAGTGTGGAAAAAATAAAGTAACCTCTTACTGGATTTGAAATGCAATTGGAAGGGAATTTTTTTTGGTAAGGATTCTTTATCACCATTTCTTCTACTCTTTAGGATAGTATTAAAGAAGGACTAAGTATTTAGAAAAATACCTTATTTAAAAGAGGCAATAAAAATTTTAAAAAGATGACAGTAGAAAAAAGGAGTAAAAGCAACCTCTGAAGTCAAGTTTGTGAGTATAATAACTAGCTAAATACTTGTGAGGTATGTTGGGTAGTTATAAGGGCTTGATATACAAAATAAGGTAAATTTTACACAAGCATTATTTGAACAGTTGGGAAGTATTTGTAATCATATAAAACATTTCCATTAAGAATCATTGAAACACATTAAAATATGAATAATTAAATTTTGTGAAGGATTTCCCATCCAAAAGATCTATTATTAAGTCACCAGTGAAAATATTACTTAGAATAAATATGTGTGTGAGTGCATTTTGTTTGTTTTCCAACTCTAAGTGGTAGGATGTGTTTTCTGGTTCCTTTATAAGGAAAGGAGTTTCCTTTTGCTTGTACTTTTCACCTCCCAGAGGGAGGTCTGAAGTTTCCTTATGTGTATAGGAAGCATGAAACATTTTTGCTACTCTTTCGTAACTTATCCCTTGTCAAAAACAATAATATTGCAATCATTTCTAAATGATGGCAATAACTGTGTCACTTCACAGATAAGAACAAGCTTCTTATTCACAGGAAATTTAGAAATGATGGTTGACTCATCCAGATTGCTAAAACAACACAAAATTAATTTTTGGTTCTGCAGATTTAAGGTAACTATCTCCAGTTTAATAAGCATCAGGAAGAGGATGAACTCAGTGTCAGGAAATACAATCTAGTAGTGAAATTTGTTTAATTATGGAGGAAAGTTCCAAAGGAAATGGTGGAAATAACATTTGGAATAAGTGGAATCCTGCTGAATAAACTGCTAAGCTACAGTCAGAATTAATATTTCTAAAAAAGAAAGAAATGTCTCCCACAGTACTGATAATCATTGCATTAGAATATAACTGAGCTAAAACCTTGACACTTTTTTTCCTTTTTTAAAGAGAGAGGAACAATGAGAGAGAGAAACAGAGAATTAATTCCATTCAATTTTTCATGTGGCCTTTGTTGTTTCAACACTTTGTTGTGTACATGGAGCTGGGATTTGAACCTGCATCCTCACACATGCCAGGCCAGCACCATAACCGCCAAGAACTGCTCCAGTCCCTAACATTAACATTTTATTGACACTTTTTAGTAAGTCAGGCAAATCAAGAGATATGTGAAATTGGCTTTATTCTACAGTGATTGAAATTATTTTCTCCTTAGCAGGATTTGGCTGCTTGTGAATATGTAGCTGATTCTGTGAAGTTCTAAGCTCCCATGTTCCCTTGATACTGTGGATATAGTCAATGTTGAGCAAATACACATTATTTAAATATATTTACAAATATGTATACAGTGCAATCTGAAATTATGTCAGAAAAAGAACACATTAGGCTTATTGAAACACATTGATAATAGTGCAAAAGTTTAAATAGAACTGAAGACAAAACATAGATATTTCTCTAAATCAGCAGAAATGCAGAAGAACATGGCAGGTTAGAAACAATGGGATAATGACTTAGATTTCATTATGAGAAGATTAACTGAGCAGCTGTTGAGATTGGATAATGTATGTGAGTTTCTCATCATCCTGTAGCATGTTTCCACTTAACAGATTAAGAATGTCTAGATGAACTATAATTATCTCTGTGGTTTGTGCATAACATAATTAGTTTTTGCCAATTCAAAGTATTTCATTAAGTGGAAAACGATTTTTAAAAAATTATAGAAATGGCCACAAGAACAAATCAACTAAAGACAGAAATGTTGACACTCATCATAGTAACATGAAAAAAAAATACGTGTTTTCATAAGATAGTTTTCAAGATCCTAAATCTTGTTTGCATGACAGACACGTGGAAGATGGTTTCAATTATGCTGACTCTTGCTGGAGTTTGTGTACCAGGTGTCCAGACCACAAAATGGAAAATGCAATCTTTGTCTGCCTTCTATAAATACAGTACTGGGATCAGCTTGTCTTTTAAGTGCCTGATTGCTACTTAATTGCAAAGCAGCACTCTTTAAACTCAGCAACCCAACAATAACAACAATAACAATACTACATAAAATAAAGAATTCATTGCAGAGTCTGTTACCCATACCACCACATGTATAGTATATGATATGTCTCAAAACTTTAGGTAACCAGGTTTATTGGGTAGTCATGGTCATTGTATGTTTCAAATATACTGTTTTAAATATATATAATTGGAATGCTTCTGCAGTTTAGAGAAGCTAAAATTATGAATGCAGGTATTTATTTACTTTCTTTTGGAATTCTTGTCCTAAGGGTTTTAAAGCAATCGTTGCATGATAGAAATGATCAAATGCGAATTCAAATTCCAACTCTGAAGTGTTGTGGCAGACTCTTTTTGGGCCAATTTTTATCCTATGAACCTCCATTTATCCAACATTAAAATGAAGCTAATGATTCCTACCCAGGTGGGCTGTTGAGAGAATTAAATAAGGTAATTTATGTGAATAATCAACTTAGAATATGTTTATTTAATCTGATTTTGAAAAATAATTCACAAGAAATGTGTCAGGATAAGTTTTCTCTCTTTCGTCTTGAAAGAGAAAATGAAGTAGATTAAATGACATCTTTGAGGAAAGTACCACATTTGAAACGGTCTTTAATGGATAAGACTGTGAATTTGTCCATACTTACAGAATAATTGTTTCCTCTTCTTTGATCTCTTTTAAGTGAGTTATTTAGCCCTCTCTTTTCTATGACTGTTTGAGTTGATTTTTTAAAATATTTGTATCATGTTTCCAAAAGGATTTCTCTACTATTTTTTTGTTCTTGAGCTCTTTTCATTAATGCTCAGAATTTTTTCTCTTCCATTTTCATGTTTTACACCTAATGCCTTTGCCTTCATGTCATTAATTATATTTTAATAACTTGGCATCTGGGCCTGGTTTGCCTTGATATGCATAGTCCCAGTAACTATATGGTTCAGTCTTCAATCAGCTCCTTGCCCTTACTTTGTGTCAGTAAGGACTGGTTTGGGTAGGTAGGGGATTAACAGGGCCCAGATACTTAAATTACTAAGTCTTCCTTTAACTGCTGTGTGATTTAACATAAGGTAGACTATGACCTTATCTATTGGCACAGAGTCAGGATCTCATTTTGCCACCTTCACCACTGAATCCCCTGCCACACCCCTGCAGAAAATGTATACCTTAAAATTGTGAACGAAAGAAGCATGAGAGCCAAATGGTTGCAAAACTGTCATTAAAATCCCTACCATAATCTCCTTTCCCGTTTCATTTCCTGTTGGGGGTTGAATTTGTTTTTCATCCTTCCACATTTATTTGGCACCCTCCACGATAAAGACACTTTGGAAAAAGTGACAAAAATGGAGGATACCCATGTTCTATAAGTATTTTATTTTATAGTCTGTCAATGAATATGAAATACAAAATATTAGAAACGAATGAATGGCAACCATATAACAAACTATTATTAGAATGGAAGAACAATTCAAAATTTCAGTAAGCCATTCTTTTGTACTTACTTTATCAAGACTAAATATATATTTGGAAGTAAATTATATTACCTTTTAAAAATACATGAATGCTAAAGTATAAATTAAAATGAACTTAATACCACTTCAAAAGAGATTTATTTTTGTTATTGATACTTATGTTTTATGTACAGTTTTATTTAATAAATTAATATCTTTACCCAATGATTGGTTGTTCTGTTAGCTAAATAGAGCTTACTTGTTTTGTAAATTAAAATGGTTAGTATTAAAGAGCTGACATGATCAGAATTAAGTTCATCAAAAATTACTGAAGGAGGAAATTTCATTATAGTTTGAAAGCACATTTAATGAGCAGCTATTCATGCTAAGTGCTTTAATAATTTTCAGAATAATTCCACTTAGAGTTTGGGAAACTGAGGCTAAGAAATGTCACATGCCCTACATAAGATCAGTTTCCAAATCCATCCTTTGTCATTACTTTCTTAGGGGAAGAAGATTTTAAGGAAAATAAAATTTCCCATTCTCATTAAAAATCTGAAACTTATCGGCAACTTTTATGACATTGATTTTTTTCTTTGACATTGAAAACCTTACCATTACAAATATGCTCTCACTATACTTATTCTTAGGGAGTATTGCTTGGAGACAAAAACTGAATTGATGTTGTCAAAGGCACAATGTGAAACAATTTACAGACGTGTAAATTTACTACACTTAGATCTGTTTCATTTAAATGACAGCGTAATTCATAATATGGATATAATATATATATTATGATGAATAGTCTCCATTGTTGAGTGCTTAATGTTGTTTCCTCTATTGTAGTAAACACCACCTGCTACCTTTTGAAGGTAAAATGCTATTAAAGGTAAATTTTAAAATTTTCCTTCAACAATTTTCATCACAGTTTATATTTCTATCAACAATATCTCTAAGTTCCATTATTAAGAGGATATGCAGCACTTAAAGAAATAAAATTTGTGTAATATATTATATGTGTTAACTATCATGTATAGAAATATGTTCCATACTTTAATATTATACACTAAACACTTTTGGGAAAAGAAATAAAGTTGGGTAAAATGCTGAGGAAAATATTTTTATTCAAATACATATGCATCACTTGAATCTCACAAGAAGATGCATTAATATACCACAATGAATTTTAAAACTTAAAGACTTAAAGGTAATTTTATGGCAATATCAAAATAAACATAATGATATCATCACATCTGGATCTCATAGCTGGAGTATGTTGGCTATCTAATTTGGATACATCTAGGAATAGCTTATGGGCTGAGATTCCTCATATGCACTAGAATGAGAATTATTATTTCTAGGTAAAAATGGTTAAAAAAAATCTAGGTTTCCAAAGTAAATCATCTCCATCTGTACAACTGGATCAGTGTAATTCTAATGCAACCACATGAATAACATTACATATGTTTTTAAAAATCACTGTTTGCTGAAGACCTTAAGCAATTCAGATGTTTTACTTATGGTGAGTTTGGTGATAAGACCAAAGTCTTCTAGCCAAAGTCCATAAAATGGCTTAGGTCTGTCAATAGTTGACCTAATAGATTTGTCCAATGTTGGCACTTTGTTCTTTCATACCAGACCATGTATAATAGTTTCAGTGGGATTTATTTAAAACAGGATTAGAAAAGCATAGAGGATTTTTTAACAATTATTTAGTTATATGTGTGTGTGTGCTTAATAGGATTTGGGGATAACTCATTTATCTATTAATTCATAGCTTTCCTCTATTTATTCTAGAATATTATCAGTAATTTATTGAACTCTTACCACATTAGATGGGTGATCAAGAGAAGAGCAGCATTGTAAGGAGAGGCATGAAATTGATGAGTTCTCAAAGTGTTTAAGTTGTCCTGTGAGAACTTTGTACAGCACAAGTGAAATTATCAAAAAGAATGCCTCCTGCTAATGCTGTAAAAATTTATTTACCTGAGAAGACTCCAACAGAATCTGCATGAACAAGGATAGGATTTTTTCCTGCGTAGGGAAGGGGACATATTTCTGACATGGAGCAGTTGATTTAAGAAAAAAAGACATGAAGCAAGGTGTCTGGTACATGTGACGACCAGAGCCTATGAATAGGGTGTGATGAGAGAGGAGCGAAGATAAGGTGCTTCAGGACAGCTCAGATTTTGGAAGCCATAAGAAGAAGCCATGCTCAAATCCATGGACTTTTTCCTTTAGGCTGTGGAGATCAAAATAAATTGCATACTCAGCTTAAATTTAGTTGGCAATTGGAGGGTTTTCAGCAGGAGAGCAACTGAGCTATACGTTTTAGAGATTTTGGCAGCAATGTGGAGCATGAACAGGGAATACACAATAAGGGGCATTTAATGGTTTATTTGGGTCACACTGGGACATGAAATAAAGCTAGAATGGCAGTGAAGAAGGGGAGAGGAGTTGATGTAGGATATGAACAAAGTGATACTGACAAGACTGGGTAAAATTTGGACAAAGTAGAAAATGCAGAGTGTAGGTTAATATCCAGGCAGCTGTTTTAAGTTCATGGGTAGATGGTGAAGCTATTAAACAATAGGGGTAGGAAAGGCGGTTTGGGAGAAAAAGTAAAGAGTGTTTAGTGTTCTACAATCAGCTGTGTTTTGTTTGAAGTCCACATGTGGTGGCCAAGTGGAGATGCCAAGTAGGTCTTTGACTATGTGGGCCTAGAAGTCAGAATATAGCACCAGATATTTTTACTGGATTAGAGACAGATTTGTTGGTCATCTGCACTTAAGAAATGAGTATCGGTAGACTCAAAGCGTTAATGTTGAGTGGAAAAAAAATTAGGAACAGGAAACTGCAGAAAAATTATGTTTAGAAGGATGAGAAGTCAGAAAATTCACCAAAATAACCCATAGGGTGTTAATTAGGAGTATTTGGGAGATTTTTGTGAAATCAGTTTCAGTAATGTAGTTGAAGATGGACTGGAATATTCACTCCATGGTATAGTGGAAGGAAAAATTAATGGAAGGGTTAGAATGAGTAAATCCATTTTCTCTTTTTAGGCTCTTACCTGTGTAAGGAGGGGAGTCACTAAAGTGAGGAATTCACAGGGCAGAGGGATGTATTAATTGTCAAGATAAGGGACACATAAGTATTATTAATGATTTATGAGCAAGTAGCTGGTAGAGTGAGATATTGAGCACATGGAAGAGGTCGGGATTAATTACTCATGAGGCACAGGTCTAGCAAGTCTCAACACCATGCAGAAGAAATGGAGAGGACCGGCTACTCTTATTGCCAAGGAAGTTGTGGTTGACCAAGTAGAAATTATGGTATTTTGAAAGGACGGTCTGATAACCGTTACTTACAAGGTTTTCCAAAGCAATATAGGCAAAATGGACAAATTGTCTCCCCTCCAAATCTCCTTCTGCTCTACCATATACAAACTCATTACTCCCTCGACACTTCCTTTTCATAAACTGGACCACAGCCTAAGCTGTACTTTATTTTCTTTTCCACAGATCATTCTCCAGACATCTGGGTTGCTTATGCTTCTCTCCGTTTCTACTGCTACATTCTAACTGAAAATACCAGCAGGTTATGCCTGGACCACAACTGTGGCCTTTTAACTTTTCTCCCTGATTCTCTAGAGTCACCCCACTCCCACCCTTCCATCTGCTCTCCACTGAGTAGCCAGTGTGAGGTCATAAGGAGGGAAATCATGTCCTGTCCCTCCTTGGATTAAACTCTTCAATGACTCACAGTGGGCATGTTGTAAATTTTTTCATCAATGTTAGAGTTTTTTTTTTCCCCTCGTTTGTTTTTCTTTTCTTCTTTTCCTTTCTTTAACTCTAGAATTGCAAATAAATTACAGAGTTCAAAAAAACTATTTGAAATATGAACTGGTAGATTTAGGGAAAATATATTCATAATCAATGTAGCTTGCTTATAGCATAGCATTTAGTTTCTTAATAATGCCTTTTTTGAAATGAATGAGAGCAAAATAATGTTTCTGTCATTCATTTGTACATTTTTTGACTCCTGAATTCTCAGCAACAAGTAAGATAACAGTATGAAAAGATGCTGGGGACTGTTGGCACCCTCCAGTAATCCTAGAGACTTGCGAAGTTTGAGGCAGTAGAACCACAAGTTCAAGGCCAGTCTGGGCAACTTACTAAGACCCTGATATCAAAATAAAATAAAATTAATAAAAATGGGGATGGACCTCTATGGTAGAGTACTTCTGGGTTCAATTCCCAGTACTGTGCATGCACACGCACACACACCGTGAAAAGACCCATGTTTGACATTTCATAGAAATAAATCAGAGTGAAAATTTAAAGTTAAAAAAGTAGAATGAAAGAGGGACAGATTGAAATTTGATATTTTCAAAAAACTCAAATTTTACAACTAAGATTTACATAATGCAGTGATATAAATAAGCACAAAAGACAATATATTCCGAGGTTTTTCTTTGGAAAGAATTAAACTTATTCTAGGCATAGTAGGTACTTGATAAAAACCTGCAGTGTATCTCACCTACTGAACAAATTTTTTTCCAATAAAGTAGGATAAAGGTGACCAAAGACAATGCTTCCAAATCTTGGTGGTATGATTAATTATGATTTCTTGATTTCAAAGTATTGAAAAAAACGATACAGATAGTATATATGATGGAGTTAGTCACTAGAAGCAGAAGACATAGATTTAAAGTTCAGAAACTTCTAATGAATGTCACATATAGTGAAATACATACAATGTAATAATAGTTAATGTTTATTACATATATATATATATACGCATATGTATTTTTTATGATATCTGCCAAAACGTGATCTTATGTCCTAAGTATATAAGACTAAAAGAATTAAACATTTTCTAATGTAATTATGACACAGAAAAGATTTTTAATTAATTTCGTTAGTTAAGGGGCATTAACCAGATTTAATTCTATAGATCACCAGCATGTGATGAGGGGTCAGGGGCTAAGTTTATCTTCCCTTTCAGATGAAAGGAGCAATTCTCAGGCCTTCTACAAACTGACCTGTTCTGGTCAAATTCAGTCATTAATTCATTATGCTGAATAACATACTAAGGGAGTTTACAGGGAATCTGGAAGTTAAATACTAAAACAGAGGTATGCCTAAGAGTATCAAAAGAGTAACAAAATTCACAAACTTTCGATCATTTGTCACAGGAGATAGAACCAATAATCACATTACACTTAGTAAACATTCTACATGTCTTTCTGTTAATTATAGACAAACTATAATTTTAGACAGGACTTGACAATCTAACCTTATGTTTAGTATATTATTTGGGGCTTTTAGTTTTCAAGACATCAGCTGGTATTTTTAAAATGCAGAACACATCCAAATTGCCTCATGAGAAAGTCATTCTAAAGTGATATTTCCAAAGTCATTAACTTAATGCAACTAAACAACAATGTAGTTATATGTTATTTGTTAGGAGGTATGAAAATGGAGTGACAGATATGTTCTAGTAGTCAAGAAATTCAATCTTATAATTTTAAGCCATCTCATTATATTTTGCTATTGCTTACTATAAGAAAGACACCAAACTCTGCCAAATATGGAACAGTAGTTAAGACATGATTTACAGAATGGATCCCAAGGTCTTTATTTTGCTCTTCCATGTGGAATCTATTTGCTCATTTGCACATGTGGAACTTTTAATCTTTGCAGCATGTTTCTGAGCTTCACACTGAGCTTGGAAGTTGACATAGATTCAGATCAGTAATCAGATAAAAGATTCCTTTTAAAAGGTTTGATAGAAAAATATTTGTTTCCATTTTTGAAAGTTTTGTGTATGCACAAAATGTCCATCTACAGTTCAAAGATATTCCAATGTTTTGCTAATATTTCTAGGCCAAATATATTTCAAAGGTTAAAGAAAGAATTGGAAACCAGGCTTGGCTCATAGTATATCAACATTCTGAAACTGTGGCATCTTGGTTAAATTTTTATTCATATTAACAATATAGATGGAAAAGTGCATTCTACTTTTCATGAACAAAGATCATTAGAATAAAGCTTTGTGAAGCCAGACTCTTCACCTGCCTTGTTTTTTTCTGAATCCCCAGTGCCCCATTCAAGACCTGGCAAGTATCTGAGCTTTAACAAATGTGTTTTAAAATAATGCCATGGGAAGAGGATGATCTGAAGCCTGAGACTTTGCATCTGGTCATAGCACTCTTCTAAACTAAAATCTTAGATGACTTTTTTCTCTTTCCTTGAACTTCATTTTCCTCATGTTTTAAAAATCAGGATTTTGTTGTTGTTGTTAATGGGTTCTTCCGTTTTGTTAAAAGCACTTGGCACTTACACTATTATTCTATATGAAATAACCTTGTAATAATTACCTTAAAATAAGTACACTTGGACATGTGATGTAATTACTAAACTTGTAAATTAAGTCCTCTAGACTGTGGGTGAAACAATTTTAGGATATGAATTCCCTCTTATCACATGGAAATATTATAACACATTTTTCACACACAGAAAGTTTTCCAAGCACCATTAAAAAATAAGAACCTGGTGGTGCTAACTCTTGATTTTATTTAAGGGAAGTATCAGTCAGAGTTCAGAGTGAATTATTTCTTTTAACTGCACAGTGTGGTTCTGCAGGTCAGGGTTGAGGTTGAGGGCAGGCAGCCTGGAGGGGAGCTCTCAGCATTAAAGGTAGTGGTATGAATAAATAAAAGACATACTGCTTCCTGAGTTTAGGCAATATTCATATTAAATGAAAATCACAAGTCTAATTGTATCTTCATGGGACTCTGGAACAAGTATGAGCTAAAGATCATGTGGAATTAGTATATTATAAAATTATATGTAAAGTATGTTTTATTAATCCTCTTCAATCTTGCTCATATTGCAGATCTTAAGGAATTTTCCTGGGATAATAGTCCAAAAGAAATTCCAAGCATTCCATACAAATGGTGAGTGAAACTACCTATAATATCACTGTCTTTGCTCATCAGTAGTTAATACAAGTTTATGAGTACTGAAGCAAGAAAACTGAATCACTGGTCTTCATTTATGCTTTAATTCTTTTCATAAGAATTTTGGAATCACTAGATTTTCTTTTTACTTTATTTTTAAGTTATTACCCTGAAATGCAAATATATGACATATAAACTTGTGAACTATTTATCACTTTCTTCTTCTATGTGGCAAAATATAAAATGACTGAAAATTAATTTATCTGCTACTAGAAAATACATTTGGCAAGCATTTTATAGGAAGGATTGTATAGAAATATACACATAAAGTTCTACCATATAATTATGTGATATTTATTTCTTGTAGGAAAATTTTAAAATCCTATCTGAAGGGCTTCAACAGATACATAATTATCTATGTTTAAAATGTTGTCAAATTCAGTACACTCATACATTTCATATTTTGGTAAACTGATCTAACTTTACTTTGATAATTATCTTCATTCAGTGTTTATTTCCTCAGTTTTTAAGTAGAAGCAGCTAAATCATTTTTATTCTTGTGTGTACTCACTTGACAGGAACTGAGTACTATCACCCTTGAAACTTCCTGCTTAAATTTGTGACAGTCCTCGTCTGTCTTTTAATGCTATTGAATACAAGGGAAATGTCTAACGTATTATTCTATGTCTGAGTTCATGACCCAAGCAGAGCTTCAAAATTACATTTATTACATTTTTCTTATTACATATCATGTTCATAATGGAAATATATATATATATATATATTCATTGCACATAAATACAAATAAGAATAAAATAATCATTATACTCAAAACCTAGCACAACCAGTTAACCCTTTGTATAAATTGGTGAACGTTTTCAGTATAAAAACACAGCCTCGTGTAAGAATTCAAGAAATGAGATTATGATGTATAATGTGGCCTCAGCTCCTCTGCCTTCAAGTAAACTATATAGTCAGCTGCCTCTTGTCCTCTGTATGACTGCCCAAGTCCTTCACCTTTCCTTTCTCATTTGCAAGAGCTAATACTGCATGCCTATCTGATGAGTTGGTCTTGAGTTAGAACAGGGTTTAGCCCATAAGTTTTAGATTTTGCAAAAATTATTTTGATTTTTTATGAAACCAGAAAGACTATACTAATGTGTGCATTTCTTTGTCTCTTGATGCTTCGTTTAGGTCTTTATTCATTGTTGGTATTTTTTAGTTGGTTCTTTTGAGATTCCTGATAGCAAACCATACTACATACCAATAAAATTTTATACACTTTTACCTTTTCCTTTTTAGAATCATATACTTCTAAATTTTGAGTACAGTGCTTATTGCCTTGACTATAGCTTTCAGTTCAACATTAAATGACTGAGTATTTCTTTTTCCTTCCTAATTTAATTAGGATTGACTTGCATGCTTATCTTTTTTTTTTTTAAGATAGAGGAACAGAGAGAAAAGAGAGAGAGAATGAATTAGTTTCATTTAGATTTTCATGTGGCTTTCGTTGCTCCTATACTTCGTTGTGTACATGGTGCTGGGGCTGGAACCCACATCCTTGCTCAAGCCATGGAAGTGCCTTAACCACTAAGCCACTGCTCCAGCCCTGCATGCTTGTCTTTTAAGTATTGCATTGACTATTTGTGTGATTCTTACTCTTTTCCCAGTTAAAAACTACCATATTCTTCATGAACTAAATTAGATTATCAGATATTTCTGTGGCTTTTCTAGAAATCTTGAGATAGATAAATATATATTTTTAATCTGATGATTTGGTTTTCCTCTTTGGTCAGCTGATTTGCTAGTATTATGTTACCCTTGGCAAAGCTGGAGACTTGGTCATTTATTACATATTTCAATCCAATTCCTTTTTATTTATTTAGAATTTTGTTCAAAGTGAGGATGGGCATTTTTTCTTGCTCACCTTACTTTTTTAAATTTATTTTTGATATTTAAGGAGGGGATATTCTTGTTGGAAACTTTGCAAATGAGTGTGAAGTGAGTATTTTGAAGAAAAAGCTCACTAGCAAAATAATTAGACAGCAGAATTAATTTTGAAAGTGATATTTGAAAATTTAAAAAGTTTTATTCATTGTTCTTTGAATTGTGTAGTTCTATGTAAATATTAAATTAATTACTTTTAGTAGCATATTTTTAAAAATTATAGTCTTGTGGTTTATAAAATTATTGCTGAATAAGTTTGGTAAACTTCCTATCATTTTTAACTTTTATGTGTTTTCCCTGTTTTTCATTTATTATGTAGGTCAGCAGTATACATATTTTATTGGGTTTTTAAAAAACAATAAAAGTGGAATTATTTGCTTGCTTGCTACTTTTTAATTTATTAATTCTGCTGAATACTGTTGAATACTGTTTGTTTCTTGCTCTTTTTTTAGATCTGAGATTTATTTTTAAGTGTATTTTGGGTTGTTCAAATAGGGTTTGAATATAATATGTTTGAAAACAGTATGTAATTCATGTCATGTCCTAATCTGAAGACAGTTTTATCAATTTAGTGTAATTTATTATATTATATAAATTCTTTATTCTTATAGTTTATCTAACAGACAACAGATGATGGTTGGTTTTGCAAATTCTTAGTGCACCCAGGTGATTAATTTGGATTTATACACTATGTATAAAGGTACCAAATAAAAGCTGCTGTGATATGAGTAAACTTTATACAGGAAGATGAATATTTTGGGAATATGAAAGATAACCCTAGTGGGGTAAGAATAGGATCAAAGATAAAAATTAGATATCTATTTAGATATGGCAAAAAAATATGCCCCATGGTTTTTCTATGAGCCCCTAATTACTTCTATATTCCCATTCTTTTTTTTTTAAAGATATTATCTCTATTTAACGGAGCTCGTATTTTAGCAAAATGAATCAAATATTCCCCATTCTTGACTATCACCCACACTGTTCTTCCTAAAATTTATATATGTCATGATAGTCACTGATTCAAAGGTTTTAATGACTTTGTATTGCTTAGAAGAAAAAGCCAAAACTCCTCAGCATGTCATTCAGTTTTGTTTACATTATACCAAGTTTATCATTTCTCAATTTATTAGCCACCCATGTTCAAATTCCCCTGCATGTAATTACACTTACTCTCTGTGTGTTATGACTTCTTCACATTTGGACCATTTCCTGATATATGAACAGTGTTAAACCACAGATTATTGCTGATTATTTTAAAAAAGCCAGAATTGTAATAAATAGGAGCTTATTATTTCCTAAATGATTCAGATGAAGGAGATGTTGTTTAGTTGGATAACTTACAGAAAACATTGAAGTTCTGTATTAGGAAAATATCATAGAAATGGAGTCCAAATGTGAGTCTTAGATATGACCTAATCTAAACTGTTTTATGGATGTTGAGATCTGAAATATCAGGTTCTTATTCAGAATTGTACTTAGAGTTGCTTAATACTCTGAGACTTAATGTCCTGAAACCTGTGGACTAAGTGGAGTCTTGAGTAGAAATTTAAGAGACAGTGAATTGTAACTGTTTGATACTAAGAGATTATTCCAATTTGACTCCAAAATTGTTGTATGCACATCCCACTAAATAATTTACATTCAAGTCAAAATTATGATTTTTTTCCTGAGATATTGCTATGGAAGTATTTATGAACTTGTATATTTTGAATGTTTTTAAGCATATAATTAGATATTTGATTATTAAGTTCAACAAGTAGGGCTGAGCTGGTTAGAAATAATCCTGAGGAAATCATAGAAGACTTCAGAGGGACTGATATTGAAATGAATGAGTTTAGTAACTCCCTCACAAAATTGGGCTCAAACAGAGGTCAGATCCTTTTTCCTGTCTTTGTCATATGAAAAGTGGCCAAAGTATATTTTCCTGATCATGTCATACAGTTAAAAGTTTTGATAATTATTAAGTCTTAACAATTATTCTTTTAAATTTTTTTTTTCTTTTTTTTTTGGGGGGGTGGTTACCAAGAATTGAACCCAGTGTTAATCAACCACTGAATCACATTCCCAGCTGGTGTTTTGTTTTATTTTGAGACAGCATCTTGCTGAATAATTGGTGAGGGCCTTAAGTTGCTGAGACTGGCTTTGAACTTTCGTTTCTTTTTCCTCAGCCTCCCAACCTGCTGGAATTACAGGTATGCGTCGCAGTGCCAACTATTTAAAAATTTTAATGGCTTGGTCTTAGTGACATATTTCTAAGTGTCAAGTATATTAGCTTTCAACAGTGTGATATGTGGTACACCACAAATGTTATCAGTGACAAAGTCTTTGAACTGAAGAGTTGACAGATTATTTTGGTCATTTTAGTAATTAAGGAAACTAGGGGAAATGTACTGTAGTTGCATTGATATGTCAAACATGACTGAAGCAAACATTCTCAATAGACTTGGTTACTATTAAGAGATTCTCTTTCTGTGTGTGGGAAATTAAAAAAATTTTCAACTCTAGTTCCATAGGCAGAAGTGAATAATGAATTTTGCTTCATAGCTCTGTTTATATTTTGTGTATTTCTCTAGATTTCATCATTTTATAAGTTATATACCTTAGGAACTTACCTGTAATATTCTATTTAACCTTAGAGAAAATAAAGTCCACGCTGAAGGTATCTGAAGACTTTTGTTTTGAAGAGAGGTTCTAATGTTCAAATTTGAGATATATAACATGAAACCTAGTAGTTTAAAATGGCCCCTTGGTTTTCAAATGTTGAGATGGATCCTATTATAAAATAGCAGGTTTATGCATATATGATTGTAAAACAATATTTATGTATTCGGATTTCTGAAGAGCATTATACCTAACATTCATGGTATATAAAGAATGCCCGAGAAGTTGAGTGAATTATCAAGTTCACAGAGCTAGTCAGTGACAGTTCACAAATCTAGTGATATTCAGATAAGCAGGAGAAAGTCTTTCACAGCAACTTCATATTAATTGCAATAACGGAGTGGGGTCAGATATGACTATATACAGGAATAGAAAAAGATATCTCAAAAAAGATGAAATTTTCTTGATATAGACTTTCTTGGATTTTAAAATAAAATTCTGTAATATACTCTAATAAGTATTTGTGGATAGAAAGATATAATTAACAACAAAATTACCATTGATTTATTTTCATTGTGATATATTTTGAACATTAATTATTTTGAAATTCTGTTATGTGATTCAAAAGAGTGATATTTATTAAATGGGAGTATTAAAATTTAATTCCAAAGTAAAAATTTTTTAGATGTTGAATATTATGAATATTTTTGTCATAAAACAAGATTGTAAAATATAAATGATTTCAAATAGGAATAGAAATATCTCATTCATCAGATTTAACATGAGTAATTCTAATCTGAAGATTTTTTCTTATTCTATTATTTTCTTATTTAGTGTCTCAAAACAATTCTTTTACTGTACTTAATCTTTTTTTTTAAAGAGAGAAGAGACAGACAGAGAGAATCAATCTTTATTTAGTCTTTCACATGGCTTCTGTTGCTTTGACACTTATTTTTGTACCTGGGTGCTGGGGTTTGAACCTGTGTACTCTCGCATGCCGGGCAAGTGCTGTAACTGCAGAGCCATCGATCGAGCCCTGTACTTAATCTTATTTTGGTGCCCATAGTGTTTAATTTAGAATTTTCTAATTGCTAGTTTCCTACAAAAGAAGTCATAATCATGATTTATCTTTTTAATCTCCCCACCAATTTTTTAAACTTTGGCTTCACATTAGAAACACCTGGGAAGGTTTTAAAAACTCAGAAATAGATGATGTAATTTGATTATGGTGATTATTTTACATGTTTATATCAAAATTTTTCAAATGGTATGCTTTAAATATATGCAATCTCAAAAAAAAATAACAGTACAATATAAACTTACCATATGACCTTAGGATAGGGAAATTGAGGTGGGGGGTGTAGATACTCAGGCCTCACTTGCAGAGATTCTGATTAAATTGGTTTGGGATGAGGTCCAGGTGCTGGTACTTAAAAAAAAAAACAAAAAACAAACAAACAAAAAAAAAACTCCCCATGTGGCTCCAATGTGGATCCAGCAGTGAGAGCCTCTGCTCAAGCCCTCACTGATGTGCTTCATATATGGCAAGATCTCAAAACAGTGCTTCTCATTGTTTAATTCATTACATTTTTCTTGAATTTTAAGCTATAAAGCTTGGATACACTGAAAACCTAGGGTGTAAAATATGCCAGAGGAAGTGCAGTACAGGAAGTACCTTTCAAACAGTCTCTGCAAATATAGGCAAACAGCCTCACGCACAGTTCTTTGGACATTCATATGGCCTAAAATACACCACAAAAGCACGTGAGAGGGGTAAATTATGATTGATTTTGAGCAGAGGTTGATAGAAGTCTACAAAGGTAATTTTAATATAGACTTTAAAACATGATTGTCATCTTATTTGAATTTTATATGATATGTCCACTTGTAAAACACTTTTACATATATGACATATGGTTATTGGACTAATATGTGTTTGTCTTTTGAGCATGGGCTTTAATATTGACATCCTCAAATTTTCTTTTTTTAGGTCATATTTACTACTCTAAACATCAGTTTTATGCTGGGCATGGTGGCACACATCTCTAATCTCAGAGACTTCAAAGCTAAGGCACGAGGATCACAAGTCTGAGGCCAGTCTCAGCAATTTAGTGAGACCCTCTTTCAAAATAAAAAAATAAAAAGGGCTGGGGATGGAGCTCAGTGGTAGGGCAGGCTTGGGTTCAATCCCTAGCACTTCAAAAAAAAAAATCTATTTTTGACTGAAAATTTGATACAGTTTTAGTGCAGTTTTGCTTCAAGATAAATTCGGGAGGTGTCTCCATTTTTTTCTTTGTGTAACAATATTTGTGCCATTAATTTACCATTTAGTTTTCCTGTTATGAAATGAGTGGGTAATAGAAAAATTTAGAGTGCTTACAATGGTAGTTACAATTTTAGGTCTAGAAGTGGATTATTTGAGATAAAGATATCATTACAGTTTGTATCCAAAAGACAAAGTCTGTGGTAAATGGAAAAAGAAAATGTTATGTGTACATATACACATAATGGAGTACTACTCAGCCATAAGGAAGAATGGCATTATGTCATTTGCTAGCAAACACATGAAACTGGAGGATATCATGCTCAATGAAATAAGCCAGGCTCAGAAAATGAAGACTGAATGTTCTTTCTGATATGCGGAAGCTAACCCCAAATAAGGAAAAGAACAGAGGACTAGTCAAAGGGGAAGGAAATGAAGGAAGGAGGAATGAAATAGAGAAAGTTAATGGAAGGAATCAGACTTAACGTGCTCATGTTCATATATGAACATACCTTAATGAATCTCATCAACATATATAGCACAGTCACTAAAAAAAAAGCTATTTAGTAAATAACAGAAAGAGCTCAGCGATTGAAGCATTTGTCTAGTGTGCATAAGAACCTGAGTTCAAACCCAGGCACCACATACACAACTAAGTGTCCAAGAAACAAAGGCCAGTTGAAAAAAAATAAAAATGATTCTCTCTTTCTCTCTGTCTCTTAAAAACAAAAATAACAGAAAGAACCAGTAGAGGAAGGACAAAGGGAGTGGAGGTGGAGTGATAATGGGGATTGAATTAGAATAAGCTATACTGAATGCCTTTATAAAATTGCTAATGTTTATCCTTTTGTCAAGTACCACTAAAAGGAACAGTGGGTGGGAGGAAAAGATGGGAGGGGAAATGCTGGAACTGAGTTAAGCAAGGTACACTCCAAGCTTTTATAAGTATGTCATTGTATATACTATTGTCACATATATAAAAAAAATTTTCATAGGTATAAGAGTTATGTCAGTATACTTGGATATATTAGAATAATCATATACCCCAGAAAGGCAAGGCACCAGGGATGGGAGGATGGAGATGGGAAAGTACCATGGAGGGATGTTGGCCAAAGTATATTATGTGCATATATGAATATGTGACAACAAATCCCAACGCTATGTACAACTATAATGCACCAATAAAAACCAATAAATAAATAAAAGGTAAAATTTGGCAAAAAAATTTATGTTTATATTTATGTTTTTTCCCTCTTAAAATTATTTTTAATTGATTAATAATTATACATTTGTGGAATATAGTGTAATAATACATATATGATGCACATAATAATCAAATCAGGGTAATTAGCTTCTCAATCCCTTAAAACATTTATTATTTCTTTGTCCTTGCAAATTTTGACTTTTTTATAGTTCTTTATAAAAATATATAAAAAATGTTTGTGAACATTAGTCCCCCTATTGTGCTACAAAAGATCAGAATTTATTCCTCCTATGTAACTATATATTGATATTCATTATCCAAACTACTTGTCACCCTGTCCTTCTGCATTGTCTATCCTCCAGTGGCTACAATTCTACTCACTACTTCTATAAAATCAACTTCCTAAGGTCTACATAGAAACAAGAAAATGCAGTACTTGTCTTTCTCTGGCTGGTTTATTTCACTAACCATGATGTCTTCCAGTTCTATCCATGTTGCCACAAATATTTTTTTATGACCATGCAATACATTCATTTTTAGTCCTTTGGGCATAAATTTCATACTTTTGAACTTATAGAATGTATGTATTTTCTGAGTCAGAACATTTTAGTTTCTGCTGCAGAAATAATAAGACATCTCTGCATTCCATTGGCTTAACTCAGCAAGGTTATAATTTTCACTCATGCTGTGGAGCAGGGAGTTTTCTGCATCTTGTAATTATTTGGAGCTCAGGTTGAGCTCAGGCACCATATTGACTTAGATGACAATAAATGAGACACTGTGGTAGCTCCCTTACTCAGCACAAGTCATGTTGGGAGATCTCATTTAAAAAGGGTGAGAAGGTACATTGCCCTTATTGATGCCTGTTTGGTAGAAGTCAGGTTCGGGTACTCAGATATGAAGAATGAAACCAAGTCACTTGGAGGCAAGCATAGTAGACAGACTTGATTCTAAGAAAAATAATAGAAAGCCAAGCACAGGGAGAAGAGCAGACAGCCCCAGAGCAGGCAACGGGGACGGAGCTGAAGGCAGATTGGTTTGCCCTTTTTATAGGAAATTCTCTTTTCAATTGGTCATCCTCTCCCTTCCCCCAAACATAGGACGTAGGCTCGAAATTCTGGTTGGGTCCAGCCTTTGGTTTGCCTCTCAGGCACGCCTTCCTTAGCAGAAGGGAGTGTCTGCATTTGGACCCACCTTGCCACCCCCTTCTTACTAACACAATGAATGGTTTTCCCTTGATTAACATTCTAACTACTCTAAAAGTCTAATCACCCCCCACACTCCCACTCCCTCAACCCACTCACCCTCCACCTCCTGTCTCATTATCAGCTTGGGAAGAAAGGAAAAGGGAACTGTTTGTAAACAAGTTCTAGAGAGTCCCACCAATGTCCTCTACTCAGTGAGAGACTTTCATTAAAGACTGATTTATAATATGGAAGGATTATACTGTGTACTGCTTCCTTCTGGGTATCAGCCTGTTTTGTGTGAAGGTGGAATATTATTATTGACCCTTCTCAGAGAAACCGCTAGTAAGAAAGCCAGGCAGAACCCCTCGTGACCTACTCACCTCCAAAAGGTCCCTCCTTTCAACACTGTGTCATTGGGGATTAAGTTTCAACACATGAATTTTGGGGGAACACATTCAATCCATAGCAACCAATTCACGATAAGCATAGATTCTTAGTTGTAAATGTATATGTTTATTATTGTCATCATTTGTTCATATCCTGTATTTTCTTTTAAATATTGTTTTAGTATTTACAAATTATTACTATCTAGAGTCTATCTTTAGATTTTTGTTAGGAAATTATATTTAGTAAGAAAACAAAGCAAATTATTGTCATCAGGGAATTATTGGGGGTAATGTTATTGTTTCCTAATAAAATTTAATTTTCATTAAGTTCCAATACTTCAACCAATAATATAAAGATATAAGAATGACTTGCTAATGAACTGAAGGGAAGGAGGGAAGTTTTAAAATCCCAAAGTCAGCCCATTGAGAGAGTTATGAATGCAATTATGCCACACTGGAATATTGCCACTTATTTGTAATAGAAATAAGTCAGAAGATGTAATAGATAAAATATGACTTATCATTTTTGATTTTAATCTCTTAAGACAGACTTAAAATTCAGAGATTATATATAAAATCTCATGGAAGCAAATATGATTGGAAAGACTCGTCATGTCTCAGGTTTTTAAAACTAATTTTCTCTAACTTTGTAAAGAAGCTGCCCAATGAGAGATGAACCAGATTTTCATAAGAACACCATTTTTGTCCTACAAAAACAGTGTGGTTCGAACTGTAAATTGGGCCACCAATCTTTTTCTTTCAAATGTTTGATATTTTGGAGCAGGTGGAATCCATCACATTTTCGTCATTAAATAACTCCATGTAATTCTGTGATTTATGATGAAATTGATGCTTCATATTCTATGGGAAAAAGTTTTCATAAGCATTCAATATAATAGTAGCACAACATACTTCTTGTTGGGTGCAGAAAAGCAGATTGTTGATACAGGTTTCTGCAGTTAACATAAAAGTATTATAACCCCCACCTTCAGAAATACAACATCTATGATTTTTGAAAGATATAGTCCTATTTTTTCCTCAGGAATCTGCACTGTGACAACACAGGGGAACAAAGACATGATGAATGGTATATTTGGGTTTCCTCTTCCTTCTCAAGGTGCCCATGATTCTCATACCTTTGTGCCTTTCTTTGACTTATCTCCAGTCTGTAGGAGATAACTTCCTCTCCGTTACAGGGGGGCCTGTATTGCCTTGCTTTGGAGCTACAGGGTATTTGTTCTGTCTGGTTTACAGCCGGTGGGGTGGGGGGGCCTTTTTCTTCCTCTAGTTAGCCTTTTCCTCAGCACAGAGGGAGATGCAAAATCGGAAATGATCTTAATTAAATGTTTTCCTACAGAAATACCCAGTCTACAACCTTGGTCTATTGACCCTCTTGGAGGTGCCCCTACCCCCACGGTCCTTAGTGAGATAGCAAGCAATAGACCTTATCATAAAAGACAAGGATAAATATTTATTAGGATGCAAAAGGTAGCTGGAGAACCTGAACTTATTTACATTCATTCTTGTGAACATGTTTGATCATTTGATGCGTTATTATGGTCCCTGGCAGAAAGAGTTTCCTCTATAATATTTTTAAACAAAACCATATGTCCTAAACAAATTATAAAAGTGTTTTAAGTGTTCAGAATAAATACTCAGCGTATTTAACTCAGATTCAGTTTTCTAACAATACTTAAGCTACACTAAGTTGTTGCTGTTTCTGTATTTTTGAGACTTGCAGATTTATTAACTTTGTAATATCAACATTGGATAGAATTTTTAATTAAAGCTTTATATTTTCATCCTCATGGATTGTTGCTTGTTGATTAAATAATTGCAGTTAAGAGGCAAAACACTATTTTAAAGTGGAATTGTATAACTATATGAAGAATCTGTTGAGGAATTGTTGCAAGATTTTTCTCTTACAGTTTTTGAACTTTTTAAAGATAAATAATTCTTTTTCATAAGACACAAATTTCAGCTATTATGTATGTTTACAAAGAAAAAGTTCTCAGAATTTGATGTTTATTAAGTTATGAATTAATTTTTATAGTATAATGATTTAGTATTTGCACAGGGATCCTGATGAGAGATTCATGTTCATATATACAGACCTGTGGTTTGGGGTTTGTTTTTATTCAAAAGACATTGTTCTATGTGAGTTAGACATGCTGATTTTATATTCTAAGTTAATGCCTATAAAACCTATGATTATTTAATTCTCTACTCTGACATTTCTTCAAGGGGGCTAAAGAATAGAAAATCACACCTTTCAAAGAGAAATTTCCCCAAAAGAACAAGACATCTTTTGAGCTGTTAGTGAGATACTGATATTTTAATGCCCTTTATGTTTTTTTAATTAAAAGAAATTTAATCAAAAGATACTGTAGTTATTTTTCTTTTCTATCTGAAAAGCAAAATAATTTTGAATTTAAATATGTTTGAATGTATACCTTATTCTTACAATAAAGTGAGCAAAAGTTATCATTGCTGCACTTGGAGATTTTCATTTTAAATGCAGCTTCTTGTTTAAAATAATTTATTTCTAGTTGTAAGAATTTGGTTACTCTTTGTGCTTTTATGAGATAGGCTCATATAATAATTTCTTGTAACTCTTAAGGAAGTTCATTCACAGTAAAGCATGGAAGAATTCTAACCTAATGAGAAGCAAGCTTTTTAAAGGTGGTTTCAGTCTACTAACTTTGGAAGTGTTGGCAAATATTTTGAGTTTCAGTGATAAAATCTCATGTTGTTTCCAAGTATGGTTTTGGCTATTTGATAAGTTTAGTTTTTATAGGAACAGCTTGCTATGTTTATAGACAGATTAGATGTTCAAGGAAATTATCCTCCTCCATTTGGTTCTATATGCTCATTAATAATAAAAATAAACCTATTTCTACTTTGAAGGATAAACAATATATTTTAGTATTCTTTTAGAGTATACACTTTTAAAAGAAAGATTCTGTTTTAGCCTTCCAAATTATTTCTTCTATAGCCCTTTGGTATTACCAAATACCTAGAATTCACTTTCTTTTCTGCTGAAGTTTATAAATCTCCTAATACATTCTTTGTGTTCTGATTAAAAGTTATTAAGCCATTAAAATATGGTGTTTCAAATGTAAAATTCTTGAAAAAGTTTAGCTTTCTTCAGTTATATGTAAAATTTTCTACTTATTTGTGTTACTGACAATTTGGTATAATATAATAGAGCTAAAATGTACATTTAACAGAATAATAAAATTATCTGTGAAACAAAATTAGAAGAGCCACCTGTTAAAGATTGGTTTGACTGTATTTGAATGCCCTCCTAAGTATGTGAGCTCCCTCTGCTTAGGTACAGCAACTGTATATATGTTACTTGAGCCTTTGGTGGTCTCAGATTTTGCCTCTGAAAATCAGAGGAAGAGATGAAGAAATGTCAGTGTCATTTTAGAATTCAGATGACAAGCTGCAACAAGATTTGGGGTTTTTAAAAATTACTATAGAAGATATAAAAATGGTACTAGTACCTGAATTTAGTATGTACATATATGCTAACCATTGATCCTTTATAGTTTTTAAAAGTAAAATAAACAGTTAAGGGCAATCAACATTATATTAATTTTACAATGTATAAAATTTGATATTCTGAGTTACAAATAAAATAAAATATAGAAGTCCCTATGTCAGGGCTGGATCAGTAGCTCAGCAATTGGAATGCTTGCCTGGAATATGCTTGGACACGGGTTCAAACCCCAGCACCACATACACAGCTAAGTGTTGGAGAAAGATAGGCCATAGTAAAAAATAAATAAAAGTAAATTCTATCTTAAAAAAAAGAAAAAAGTCCCTATCTTAACAATTCTATCATGTTAGTGTAGGTTTTAATGCCATGAAAATTCAGGTACAGATTGAGAAAAAAATTATTTTATTTTCTTTTCTTTTTTAAACAGAAAGGGACAGGGAGAGAGACAGAGAGAAACAGTAACAATTTTATTTAGTTTTTCATATGGCTTTAGTCGATCTAAGACTTTGTTGTGTATGTGGTGCTGGGGTTTGAACTTGGGTACTCACACATGCCAGGCTAGTGCTGTAACCGCTGAGCCACTGCTCCAGCCCCAGAATTGTTTTCAATATTTGTCTTCAAAAGAAAAGATAACAGGTGAATTCATTTTGTATGGATCTTATAGGATCAAGTTTTATCTCTATGTTCAAGGATAAAATAATGTCATTATTGAATTAAAAGCAATGCCTTAATCTGTAGAGACATTAATTTGAATTGATAATGTATGTCTTTTATTTTTAATATTATCATCCCTCCTGAAGATATACCATTTTGTGTCAGTTTTCAAGAGGAAGAACATGATTAATGTTATATGTAATGTGTTATGGTACCATTTCCAAGCTGATTCAAGAGCAATTAAATGTCTATCAGGAAACTTACTTACTTCCCAGCCCTTTTTACTTTTCATTTTGAGGCGGGGTCTCACTAAGTTGCTTAGTTGCTAAGTTGCTGAAGCTGGCTTTGAACTTGTTATCCTCCTGCCTCGGCCTTAAGAGCCACTGGGATTACAAGCATGCACCACCATTTGTGGTATTTTAATATGCCTTATATGACATGATTTCCTCATGGATTTGTTATATTAGGCTGTATGGAAACTTTTCTAGCGATACTGCTTTTTAACAAAAGGTGAAGTTTCGTGTCTATGCCACGGGTATTTAAGAATGGATAGCAAGCACATAAAAAAGAAAATACTTGTCAAGAGGTAGCTTTAAAACATTTTCTATTTTACACCAGAAGTTCTGTATCAAGTATTATTACTTTTTATCACTTGTCAACTTCTGGAGTTGTTTACTTATTGACACTTTTAAATATTATTCGTTTCTTATTTTTTTAATAAAGAGAGAGGCACAGTGAGAGAGAGAGAAAGAGAAAATCAACCTTATTTAGTTGATTTCACATGGCCTTCACTGCTCCAACACTTTGCTGTGTACATGGTGCTGAGGTCCGAACCCACCTCTCTGTGCATGCCAGGCAAGTGCCACAATCAGAGCGACCACTCCAGTCCGGTTTTTTTTTTTTTTTTTAGAGAGAGAGACAGTGAGAGAGACAGAGAAAGAGAGAAGCAACTTTATTTAGTTCTTCACGTGGCCTTAGTTGCTCCAACACTTAGTTGTGAACGTGGTGCTAGGGTTTGAACCCGGGTCCGCATGCTTGCCAGGCAAGCACCGAAACCTCTGAGCCACCGCTCCAGCCCCCAGTCCTGTATTTTTTATTTTTTGGAATGAAATTTAATCTTCTCAACTTGCCGTATAGTTGTTTTTCCAAGATTAAGTTATTCCAACCCCTTTTAGAATTTGTCTCCCTTCCAATTTCTTTTATAGTGTCTTTTATTATAAATGTTAATAACATTAAGTCAGCTTGCAGAGTGTCTATTCATCTTTGTTCAATCACTTGCTCTATTTAGATGAAAATCATATAACAAAAATGTCAATATAATGTCTGTCTAACAATGTTCTACTACTGAAACATTTAGTATAAAAGCCATGGTATAAGAATGAGGACTAGATCTATATCTCATCCTATTAATAATTTTCAATGAATAATATGAGGCTGTCCAATTGATGTATTGCATAGGCAAAGGCATTCCTGGGATGGTTCACTCTGTTGGCTATGTTGCCATTTATGATAGAAACCAGTTTTAAACCCATAAATTCTTGTGAAAAAGGAAAATTACTATTCCAGTGAAATAGTAATAAAGAACAAGTCATCATGTTTATTTGTTTGTTTGTTTGTTTTGATACTGGGGAATTGAACCCAGGGACACTTAATCACTGAGCCACATCCCCAGCCCTTTTTATATTTTTAAATTTTGAAGCAGGGTCTTTGTCCTGTTGCTTAGAACCTCATTAAGTTTCTAAAGCTGACTTTGAACTTGCTATCTTCTTGCCTCAGACCTCTGAGTCACTGGGATTACATACCTGCACCTGTGCCTGGCTACAAGTCATCACTTTTGATATAACTAAAATGAAACATTTTACCCGTGATTTTCAGTTTGCTAATTTTTTAATATTTGTCAGTATTTATTTCTATTTGAGTACACCCAGTTGTCACAAACATTAATTTCCTGATTATTTTGCTCCTCTCTATCAATTTGTCTAGTTCATCCTGCTAAAAGAAAGTGCCACAGACAGGATGGCTTACATACAAAAGAAGTATATGTCTTTTTGTTCTTGTGTCTGGGAAGTTCAAGATCAAGGTGACAGCATAGTTGGACTCTGGTGAGGATCCTCTTTCAGGTTGCAGACATCTGTCTTCTCACTGGATCTTTTGTGAGAATCGTAGTCCTACCATTAGGTGTTCACCCCCATGACCTAATTCCCTTCCAAAGGCTCCACAATCTACTAGGATCACATTGGACTCAGTGATTTCAACGTGTTAAGTTTTAAGAGACACACAGAAAAATCAGTCCTTTGGAAAACCTTGCAGTCTTTTCAATATTTATATGCATAAATTATAGCAAGACTTGAAATGAAACTTCTTTGCTTTGCTTTCTCTGTACAAGATATTTTAATCTCAAACAAACTCTACATTATTAGTGACATTAAACTTCAATGAATGGAAAAATTTGATGAAACTAATATATCTTTTTTCATTTCCAAATACTTATCATTTTATAATTTTATTAGTGTTCTTACCATCATAAAACTCAACTTGAATGTAACTGCCTTTTCTAATAAAATATCTGTGGATTAAAAGAGGAATATCATGAAGGAAGTAGGCTCACTAAGCCTACTGAATGACTGAACATAACTCAGATAAGATAATGAATTAGGCTCCAGTTTCATAGGGACACTAACAATAAAATTTAATACAGAAGAGATTGATCTTAGTGTTTGATGTGAGTCCCAAGACTTATGCTGAATAGTCTAAGACATTGTTAGAATTCAACCCTTAACTATAAATCATGAGATTTAGATAAATCTACTGGCAGTTATGGTAGAAATTCTTAAACCAGAAGAATCATGAATCCCATTCCTTGAAACTCAGAATTTAAATAAATTTTGACTGTGTCTTTTGAATTTTTATTTCTTTGTAGTGATCTTGTGTGATTCTAATATAGTTAATTCATAGAATGTATTTTTTAAATATTGAAAGCATATATTTATAGATGTGTACTTTAAAATTTATGTAGTTATATATTTAGCAAAAAGTTATGCAAAGGAATTCTGGACTCTCTCAAAATCACACATTATTTCTTAAGGAGTAATATCTTCAAAAACAGAGATCAGTGACTTCCATTGCTGTTCAACCTGAGCACTAGTCTTTTGGTCGGGTATTTTTGGTCATTCTCTGATGCTATTTTAGGATGTGCGATTTTAAACTTACTGAGGTGATTCAAAATTTGATCATTCTTTCCTGCTTATACCACAACAAATTGAAATGTCCCCCAGATTTTAGATGCTTCTTTCATCTAGACTATCTCCTGAATTTACATCATGCAACAAAAATCAGATAAAATGTCCTTCTAGGTCCAGAAATTATGATTACAACAAGTAGAAGTAAACCATTGTAGTTGCATAATGTTTTAGGAGTTAAATGAAGAGGCCTCAGAAAATATTGAATAGTCCTGTCCTATAGATGAATTTTTTCTGGATATATTTGGCATTCTAGAAAATTCCCAAAATGTTAGAAAACAGTCAATTTATTAGTTAACAATTAATGTGCCAGGAACAGAAGTCTTCTGCAGAGAGGAAGTCCTCAGAGCGTTTTTACTTGTCTCACAGCACAATAAAACTGAGATTAGGCCATAGGGTTAATACTGGGGCTGAAGGATGTTCTCTAGGTTATAGGCTCTTCCTTTTTCTGCTGCCTGGTCCACACTAGAACCTTCTACCCTCATGCTTGCTCTTTCATTTGGTGTATGATTGCAATGCTTCTTGGCTTCACAGTCTTGGGTTGGACTATCCAGGAAGGAAGGAAAGGAAAATTGGGCAAAAAGCAAGACTCTGTCTTTATATTTGGGAAGATATAACCCCTTTTACCAACTGAAACACAGAGCAACTTTACCTGGGTACATTGATGCCCCTATCTAAATCTGGTTCTAACAAGAAAAATGTATACTGTATGTTGGCAACTATAATTGTTTGCTAGATATAGTATATATATAAAGGGAAAATGCGTTTAACAAAAGAGTCAGAATAATTGTGTGGAAGTATAACCCATTGTTTGTGCAGCATTAGCTGTTGAACAGTGTTATTTAGATAGTCATGGGTCTTCATTGTTGTCTCTCTCATCCTGTACTACGATAAAATAGGTGCTGATTGCCAATCATCAGTTGAAAGATTCTAAGGTAAGGGGGAAAGTAAAAGCCTTAAGTTAGTCTTAGGAGTGTAAAGGCAAGTGATAGATGATGCCAAAACCACAGAAAGGGTTAAAGCTTTAAGGACTGGCACTTTCAGTGTGGCAGAAACAGCAAGAAGATAGCCACTGTGTAAACAGTCTCTGTTCCAATTGGTATCAGTTTAAATTTACGACTATGAGGAAGAGCTGAAGTTGTAATTGCTCCACTTCTGAGCAGCCCTTGTATTTTTTGCCTTGATGCAGACAGGTAAAAACATACTGACGTAATAGAAATCTTCGGCTAGCTGCCTTTCCTCCTCACATCTCACATCATTAATGCTAAACCACTTCTTAGACTGATAAGGAACCATGGGAGTTGTATTAACTCTGAGGCTCTAGGCAATATAATGTGTAGCAGCTTGATGAGTTTGAAGTACCCCCTGGGGTTTTAGGGACCAAGTGAGCAATAACAGGTTTGTCAAACTGCTCTTAATCTCAGTTTGTGTAGAGAGCTAAAGATCTCACTATATGCAATGTGCTACACACCTATAGTCACAGAGATTTGTGAGGCTGAGGCAGGAGGATCACAAGTTCCAGGCTGTCTCAAAAAAAAAAAAAAAAAAGGATTGGGGATGTAGCTCAGGGGTAGAGAGCCCCAGAGCTTCTGGGTTCAATCCTGGCTAAAACACACACACACACACACACACACACACACACACCTCCTACTCTGTTATGGCATATATTGTAGAAATGATGTAATATTGTCTTTAATACCTGTGGATCTTTTAATTGACTATTGACAAATTTGGGGTATGCATTATTTCAGGAGAAATCTCACTAATTTCTGAAGGTTGAGAAAGTACTGAGGTGTTTGTGGGTCAGAGGTGTTCTCATTAACCTGTGGATATACACGCAGTGTCCATTCTAATGTGAAAGCAATCATAAATGGACAAGATAATTCTACTCTATACATTATGGAAATCTGCAAAACTCTACTACACTTTCAGGAACAGTACAATAATGTTAAGACAAGCTGATTTATTTATCTAATTCCCTATGTACTAGAAAAAACTTTACTTGGAAAAACGTGTAGTTCCAAAATATATAGTATTACTATATATAAACCATAGAGTATCACCTCTGTTGTTTTGATTTTTCTTTACAAATTTTTTTCCTGCATATTGATGTTGTAAAATTTGATCTGCTTTGTGCATTTTTATATAAGAGAACTATTAATGTTTCTGAGTTTCACGCCTACTTTGTTCTTGGCATCCACCTCAACACTGCTATACGGGTAGTATTTGCATGACTGAGAATGCCCTACGTACAAGATAGAGTGAGGATGTGTATTCTTACAAATTTGTTTCAGTAATTGGGACCAAAATGAAATCTTTACTTCAAAACATTCAACCCTTAGACTTTTTAAATTTTTTAAAAATAATCATTAAAAGTATCTAAAATAGTCTATATTTGTATGTAGCTCATGGAAATCAAAATGTGTCTGAAGGTAATGAAAGTTTTAATATGATATATGCTGCAACATGGGCTGCTAATACCCCAGTCTTATATTTGCATGATATATATATATATATATATATATATATATATATATACACATATTTATGACTATGTCCATGAGTGGTATGAATAGGTGCAAGTATATTTGGAGAGAAAAAATCATTCATAATGTATTTCACATTGAAATCTAATCAACAAAACAATAAGAAACCATGATGCAAAGTTTTATCAAATAACATAACAACATAGATTCTCTTTCTTTATTTAGCAAAATTATCTAATTTTTATTGGTAAATTAGAGTTTTACACTTTAAGGGGGTTGTTGTTAATTTTCATGCTTTTTATGGGAAGTTTTATTATTAATGATCACTTTTAAGATACCATCCAGAGAGATTAAGCAATTTGCTATAGTTGATTTAAATTATGATTAAAATTTTGAAGTATTGTCTCTATGAAATTTGGAAGACTTGTATATACTAGATTTAGTATTGAAATCTATTAGAAGCTCTGGTGCATTTGTAGGTCTAATGTGAATTGATAGAATGGTTCAATTTAAAAACATGTTAATTTAGTTCCCAGTGCCATACCACTGGGATTCGTACTATTATGTGTCATAATCCTGAAAATTAAATTAAGGCATATCCTTTAGAATAGAAATTAACTAAAATATGTGAAATTATTTCTGAGTCTCTAACAAAATTATATATCTCATCATTTTTACAAGGTTTTTAAAATACTGAGAATGCTAACAATTAGTTCTAAACTCATATCTTTCAAATCACACCAATAAATACAATAAATTACCACATTATTTCTTATTTTAAACATACTTTACTTTAATGTAACTTTAGCATTAAAATGTAATCTGTACAATGCTTTATGGATCTGCTTCTTTCCAAGTTTGCTTCCATTCAAATAAATCATTTGAAATAGATAATTATCAGCTTTATTGAGGTAGGGGACAGATTTATAAACATTACTGATGCTTAGTGATCTCCCAAGGATAAAATAATAAAAATAATTTGAATTCCTGGCTTGCCGTTTGAATTATACAACTCATTGGAAAGCACAGTATATCACATAGCTTTGAAGTACAACTTTCATTGAAATAGTATTTTGTTATTGCGTTTGCAAACTTGTTCATCACTGAGACTAAACAGTTCAGTATTAATATTTAAATCAATGGACTGTTTTATATTGAGGAATATGTATTTTCTAGAATAAATAAAATAATTTTTCTTTCCCATGTTCTCTTAAATTCTAATTAGAGAGTAATAGACTCCTGGTAAGTACTCTTAAACTTCCACCTCTGTTTTCCTGAAAGCAAATTTATCCACACTGTAGGGACTCTTGCAGAAGGCCTTGTTGGACAGCGTTGGCTCTGCCCTCCATGTACCTGCTGATTTACTGTCAGGTTGTGACACTTTTTGGAGGCACTTTGCTCCTTTGTATGATTTCATTGTTATCACAGGTTTTTCCCTTTATGCTGCTGTCTTAGTCCATTGATTTGTTTTTGGGTTTTTTTTGTTTTTTTTTTTCACTGCTGTGACCCAAGGACCTGACAAAAACAATTTTAGGAGGAAAAGTTTATTTAGAGGCTCATGGTTTCAGAAGTCCACAGAAGGCTAGGTGCATTCTCTGGTACATGAGGTGAGGCAGGACAACATGGCAGAAGGCATGTCCGCAGGGAGCAGAGAGAGACTCTACTCACCAGATACTAAATATGTATTCAAAAGGCCACCCCCAATGACCCACCTTCTCTAGCCATACCCTACCTGCTTTCAGTTGCAGGGATTAACTCACTGGTTGGGTTAAGGCCCCTATAACCCAATCATTTCACCTCAGCCTTCCCATTATCACACAGGAGCTTTGGGGGACACGTTTCATCCAAACCATAACAGTTGCTATCAGTCTAATTGCCACACCAACATACAGCCACCAAATGCACTGATTATTATTAGTATTTCTTTTACCATCTAGGATACAACATCAAAGATCACTTTGAAGACTGGTTCATTTAGATTGTGTGTGTATGTGTATCTGAATATCACGACATGAAATATTACTTCATTGCACTAATTTTTATAAAAAATTAGTCATTTTGGAAATGATATTAATATTAATAATTAATATTAATAATTTTGAGGGGCATCACAGATTTTTCCTCCCTAGTTTTGTGTGGATAGCTTTATTTAATATAGAAAGTATTTTTTTTTAAAGCCAGAGCAATCCAAGCAAAAAGGAAAGCAAAACAGAACACCAAAAAAACCTTACTTTCCTGAAGCGTAAGTTTGTTACTGCTGGTGGTGGAGAATCAATTTCCCAATTTTTTCATTTCTTTTTATAAAAGTGGACAAATTCTTTATTTTTAAATTATGCTATTTTTCTGTTTCTACTGCTAGTACTAATGTAACTTATTTGTATGTGACATTTGCCAGAATAAAGTGTTCCTGTGAATGAAATGGTACATATTATCTTGATGATATAATTTTTTAAAAAATTTGTAGTTTCATAAATTGAATTTGGGAATAAGTCATGTGTATACCATATTGTCATTGGAATATCTGAATGTTCTGGATGACAATTAATGAGTTAAAATAGAGTTTTATGGTTTAAACTTTGGTTTCACAAACATGAGGTAGACCATCATGGCTCTTTACATAGCAGATAATTTGTCATAAATCCTTTCCCTTAAATGTCATATTTGTTAACTTCATTGAAAGAAAGATTTCAGAAATAGCTTGAGAAAAGAATCAGTCAATTATTTTTCACTGCAAATGTAATTGTTTATGCATTCATAAATTAAACAGAATTTATCTTGCTGCTTTGTTTGAAGACTTGATGGGTGCTTGGAATTCACTCTGTGTGTATGTTGTGATCTTAGATTTACCCAAATATCCTTAAAATCAGAAGGTGACTAGAAATGAACTGCATATAATATTTCATATTTTGATTCCTTACAAATGATTTCATATAAATGAATCTGTGATCCAATCCTCTTAATTATTGGCATCATCACAAGACATTGTTTTTAAATAATTGGAACTGTAAAAAAAAATTCTAGCCTGTCAGAAAAAAATGGTTGAATTAAGTAGTGAATATTTATTAGAAATATTTTGCCAGTGTTTTCTTTCATAGTTAAATTTAAGCATTATGAAACACAACTGGGAAAAAATCAGAAAATATTATATCTAAATTTTATAAATATCATTGGCTATGATTTATCCTAGGATACTATAGCTATTATGGAGAGAACAGTTGATAACATAGGACTGTTACCTTTTGTTGTATATTGCTTATGAATAAGACATTAAAGGAAAACATCTTTGAGTTTTCCCTAAGTATTTTTTGAAGTATGGTGTAGAGGATTTTATTATGCCATCTTATGGAAATTCTAAAACACAAAAAAGTGATTGTACATAGAAATAGTAATATGAAATAATTCAGAATTGAGGGGAAAATAAGTTTGGTTCAATCAGAATACCAGTATTGCTCACCGATAGTGCCTATGAAGGGACTATTTTCCTCCAACTCACCTGCCGCACAGCCTATTCTGAACAGTTCTCCCATGGAAAAGGAGCTTCATACATTAAGGCAGTCACTCTCATCTCGGGGATGGTTTATATATTTTGGAGTAGCGATGATGTAGAGAATTTCTGGCATAGGAGAGCGTTAATGAAAGAACAGTTAACGGCAGAGTTGTGTCATGTCTCACAATTGTGGGGTGAACAAAGAGTGAGAAGCTGATATCTCTGAGATAGTCACCGGTTATAGCTTAGGACATTATGTTTTAGAATTTTTGTACTTAATAGGGCATTACTGCATGCCAAATTTCTGACTCAAATCTAAGAGAGTGAATCAATAAGGGAATTCTTGGCCCAGTGGCTGCTTGAAGAAGGAAGGCATTGTGAGGCTGACGTTGCATCTTCGTCCTTGCCACAATGAGATCCTACAGCAGGTACATCTGTAACTGATTTGCAGTCTTAAGACTCATAAAGCACCCTCTCCTCTAACGCACACATGGAGGTAGCTTTAAGAGCAACTTCCTACACCTTCTTATTCAGAGTTTCAGTTCAGAATGATGGTCTTGGATGAGCAAAAGTCTTGATTATTCATGTTTTATTATTAGATTCAAAAAATCTTTCCTTGCTTTGAATTTCATATGGTACATTGCCTACCATAAGCTTACACTATTCATTGGCAGTAATTTTAGATCTAATACTCTGCAATTATTCTTGATATTTACCAGTATTCTGAAAAATTTTACTATCTTGCTTACTATTTCTATTTCTTTTCTCAAATGTAACACACATATTTGTCTCTAGTTATGTATATTTAAAGCTGTCTCATTAATATTTTCAATACAAAGACATGTTTAAATACATCAGTTCCAAGAGCCTGAATTTTGATAGCATTTATATCTCAGTTGATACTGATTTATTAAAAATACATTTCCCTCAGAAACATTCAATTTAGATCATTTAGCATTTTCTTTATACTAAAACCAAAGAAATTCAGAGTCATTTTTTATATAATCACTTTCATTTAACTGATTCCTCTTCAAACTATAATCAATTGCCTAAAAACAGGTAATAGTTTACCATATATTTTTCACGTATCTCATTTATGCAACTAGATAATTTTATAAAAAAAGATGGCTTAAATTTTTATCTGTGTGATTTGGCTACATTTATTACAAAAGATTGCAAAGTAATTGAAGGAAAATGAAAACTAAATGAAATAATTAAATAAGCAATCTAATTTCTAGGTGTTAATTCAATTCTATATCTAATCAATTTTCTGTATTTTAAATTTCATTTGCTTTCTATATACTTCTTGCCTGAAGGCTTAGATGTCTTAAATTATGGGGTGGATATATCCCTGAGTGCTCAGCGCGATGACACAAGGGAACACGCTATTCAGAGGGCGAGACTAATACATTTAGCAGTTACTCTGTTGTTGGGTGGCTTCAAACTCCAGATGGCCTTGTCTAGTTGATTTGATTGTCTTTGTACATTAGAAATCTGTACTTTGAAATTCTATGACCAGTAAAGGATAAATCTTGATTTACTAAAGGTGACCTTATTGCATCTGAAGCATTTTAAGGGAAAAAGATAGTGTACCAAAATGGAAACATAAATAAGGTAAGTTAAAAACCTTTTAAATGTATCTTGGACAGCAATTTAAGTCAAATTTAGAAATACAGAGTATATGTAAAATTATATTGATACAGTAACCAAATTTCCATGTCTCCAACCAACACGTTTATAAATCTGAAAAAAGAAAATGAATTGAAAAATTCATTAAATTGGCATGTGAAAGTGTTTTCCATAATCCAGGTGGTCAATCGTCAGGCGCTTGTTGAATGATTATGCGTTTCTCAGGCAAACAGAGCTGCTGTTGATGCTAAATGTATTCTTTAAAAGCAAGAAGATGAGTAAAAGTGCATGGGAGACTATTAGTCCTATGACAAATATCTTGCAGAGGAAATGCGTAGAATATAAAATTTATGGTGATTGAATTTAACAGTTTTGTCAGAAAGCATTTTCAAAAATGAATAAGTAACTTTCAACTAGTCATCTTTGGAAAGTACGTGAAAAAATTAATTTTAAAATTTGCTTTTAACATACAATTTAGAAGAAGAGGCAAACTTTGCAAGGCTTAATGGATTTCTTAGTAGGGAACACACTCCCTGTAAAAATTCCAATGCAGCTTTTTTGTAGCCTTGAATTCACATGATGTTAACAATTAGATTAATCTTGACCATCTTTTATTGTTCCTATTTTAAAATTTAGATATTTAGAAATCATTGAAATTGCTATTGCTCAGTTCTGGATATTTCTGCTGACCAAATCTGTAGGGACTGAGGAAATATTATAGGAGATAATTATTAACAGGTTTCCTAGATTCCTCCATTCTACAGATTGCTTTATAATATAGCTAACATTCGTGTTAGTATTATTAATGTGTTCATCTTTTTTCTCTCTTAAACCAACTGCATTAAAACATACATGGAATGGAAGTTGTACCTGTCATTACAACATACATAATAGGCTGACCAATTTCTAAATAGTGGTATGATTAACTGCACTAAAAAACACAGGACACTGAATCAAGTTTGTGTGTATGTGAACTGTCACTGCACCAAGTTCTTTATAGCACCATCCAAAGACCCAGTTCTTTACACTTTCTCTGCCCTTGAGGTTCTGGTGCATACCTTTGCTTCTCTGTAGCTATGCACACACCCCTAAATTATATGCTTGCACGTGGCAGCATTCTCCCTTATCGACATCTTGAAGATGGATTAAGTGAGGCTGGATTTGTGGATTTTGCCTTTAGTCCTGTCAGAGACTGATGCCCTCTTTCCCTTGAGAACCAGAACCACTCTTGGTCCCCACACTTTGCTCCCCAACATCCATATCCTCAATGATGAGAATATTGGACTTTGATTATTTATTACAAGTTGGGTAAATTCTGTGTTTCTTAATTATCTTGCAAAATTCCAGAGTCCCTTACTTCTATATGGTATTTCCTTGATTATTTATTTTGAATGGGCCTATTTTATAATGCATATATCTAACAGCAAGCTTTTGCTTTTAATTGTGACAGTCTGAAAGCTTATTCTGAAAGCTGCTTCCAGAGAAATCTAATTATTCTTGGTGAGGAATGTTCTTCTGGTGATACCACTAGCCTCCTGGGTACTAAGCATGTCTGATGATAGGTGATTCATAAGTGCAATGTGACATTTTCCAATGACTTGTTTTGTCACAGGTTATCCATTTTGTCAAACATGTTACTTCATCCTGAGCTTTAATGTGATGATCATGTTGCTGGATAGTTGCTGGGAGTGTCATATTGCTTGTTAAAACTGTAACATCATTAGAACAGGATTACATAAGTTTAAAATCAGAACTGTGAAATTTAAGTGAGGACTTCATGAATTCACAGCTCATTCCTTGCTTGCTTACTACCGGGGGTCCAATGAACGAGTATTTTGCAAATAAGTTAAAATTCAATTCAGGGACATTTTTGTTTTTTTATTTTCTGACTGGGGTGGGATCTGTCACCTGTTTGTGTGTTAAATTACTGTGGGCAGCATTTGAAGAGAGCAGGTTGTTCTGATGACAAACTTCTCAAAGCAACTGTGACCAATGCAAGAATTCCTGCTTTTTGTTGTAACTATAGTGTTCATGCCTCTTGTCTTGCTTTTTTACCCTTCTACCTTGCAAGGTAGCACATCTGTAGAAAAGCAAATCTTTAATTCAAGTAAAACTCATTTTGGTGTCGTAGTTTGGTACATGTCTTCTATAAATTCAGAGGCACTGAAAATTAGAAACGAAGCTCTGACGTCAATACCATAGTAAGTTTCAAGGGTATTCTTGAAAATAGTACTCTTGTTAACTTGACTAATTTCAAATAAAGACATGAAACTAGTAATATCTCACTGCATAGAATTTAGTTTAATACATTATTTTTGAAATTGAAACTAATAGGTATGTGTGTTTACATCCAAAATCCTTATTACTATAAAATCAAGTCAATTACTAGTTGAATCAAAGTGAACATTACATAAAAAGTAGACCCTAAAGGAAAACATAATGGTAAGCTCTTAAGTTATTTCAATATAAACTAATAATTGCAGACAAAGGTAATAATATTGTGAAGGAAGTGACCAAATGCTTAAACCAATAAAGACTACTCACATTCATATTTAGGAAGTAGGAGGAGATAAGATGGTGATGTATGGACTGCTACTGCAAAAAATGAAGATGTTTTGCAGAATTCTACTGAGTTATACTAGTAAACATGAAGTTTTAGACAAAGATAATGACTTTACTTCTTAATATTTTCCTAATTTCTTAAAGAAATATACTTCTGGCAGAGAAGTGTCAGAAATTCAAAATGTTTAATCTCACTTCAGTTCTGTTCCTTTGTTATACTCTTAAATTTAATATATAAAAACTAGTATATATAATGATTCAGTAATCACAAAGATACCATTGACCATTTATACATTTATCCACAGATGTATAGAATCGTGTCCAGAATGAAGTACCCTTAATATCAATTCTAGGTTTTTTCTGTATCATTTTTTTGTGATTTATTTATTTATTTGACAGTGGGCATAACTCCTAGTTAAAAAAAAAAAGCAAGACTTTTTTTTTCCTAAAGAGAGAGGGACACTGAGTGAGAGAGAGAGAAAGACAGAATCAATTTTATTTAGTTTTTCACGTGGCTTTTTTTGCTCCAAGACTTCATTGTGTACGTGGTGCTGGCGTCTGAATTCATGTACCAGGCAAGAGCCATAACTGCTGAGCCACTGCTCTAGCCCCAAGACACTTTTTTTAGGAGAATGCTAACAAATATGTAAAGAGATTATTGATGGTTAATTCTGAATGACACAATATCTTTTATATACATATGTATGTATGTGTATATATATATATATATATATATGGTATATTTACTTCTTTGTACACTTTAGAATCTTTCTAATTTTAGAAAATAGAACCATTTACCAATTAAGGAAAACAAATCATTTTAGAACCTCCTTCTGGCAAGGACTGGTATGTCCAAGAAAAAAGATTGAACAAGTTGTTTTCATAATATGGAGCTGTGTTCTGCCTTTCAGTAAACAGCACAATAATATTTCCATCCCTTTAGGAAGCAGATTTTGAAACTTATAAAATGAAATGGAATTTTCCATGAAGATGGAATTTATTAGTACATTACATTCTATGAAAACATCTGGTAATTTTGGCCACATTGACTTGTGTTCTGGCTTCATCTTCTGCCAAATAATGAGGCTGATTTTTAAGAATCATTGATCAGATTCTTCTGTTGCTTTATGAACAATAAAATTATGTTTATAATGATGGCCTAAATAACTTCCATTATAACTGTGACAGTTTTATGAGCTTTTATAAAATAAATATATGTGTTTTTCATTTTTAAAAAGTATCACTTATAGGAAAGTTAATTCTTTGATTGTATAAGTAAAGCCCTTATAAGGTTTTATGTACATTGATACTTGAGAATCAAAGTTAATTATATGTGTTTTCTACATATCATATCAGTTTATCAGCATGATATAATGTCAAAGAGAATTGGTACTGGATTTGACAGAACTGATAGTGGTAGTTGAATTAGTGCTGACAAATGAAAAGGTAAGAAATTTTATTCATTTTGAAGTGAAATTTGGGAAGAAAGAAGATAGCATGGGTTATCTTATAGGAATAGAGGTGATGAAATAAATGAAAAAATATTTTTGGAAATAACCATCCTCAAAGTTTGTATGGAATATCCCTTTCTGTGGTTAGTTTACCTGCCACAAACTTATTAATGAACTGCCACATGCCTGATTTTTTAATCAATAGATTGTTACTTCAGAAGAATAGTCACTCTTGTATTCTTTTATGTCTCAATATTTTACTTAGATCCAACCAGGTGGTGTGATGTCATGACAAGTAACATAAGAGTTTGTTGAATTTGGAATTGACTTAAATAAAGGAAATAAATTTAGTCCAATGCAAGACTGTTCACCAGTTTCCAATTTTAAGCAAGCAAAAATCTGGGCTGATCTTAATTCACTATAGCTTAACTGAATAACTGGAAAAAATATAATAGTATATTAAAATAACTCATAAATTATGATTTTGATTAAATATTATTTTTATACATATTCTAACTTATTTTACTATCAGATATATAGACTATTTCTTTTTAGTTTCTTGGACCCTCCATATGTTTCTTGAAAAATGAAGTCTTTAACATTGCACAGCACAAAGTGAAAAGGTCAATTAAATGTTCATTTTCTATCACCAGTTCTCCTCCATTTTTGACACTAGGCTATGTTGATGAGAAAATATAATTATTTGGAAAGAGTTCACAACCTGAAATAGTAACTCTGTGTTTGATAGTCTCACGTTCATTTGCAACTTTGCACTAAGGTAGAAGGGCCTCTTGGTTTCTTGGAGCTTGTTTCCATATTACAAAATGGGGATGATATTGTCAGCCTTTTGCAACTCTGAGGGTTGCTGTAAGAATCAACAAATTAATGAAATTATTGTGAAAAATGGTGAAGCACCATTCATTCAAGTGTAAGGTGATTCGTTTATCAGTGAGTCTATAAGGACTAAATTTTCTAGTTTTGATAATTCTGTTTCACTAGTCAAACCTATTTGCACTTTCCTTTCCCTCCTCCCTGGTCTGGTTGTCACTTTAGAGGGCTACATTCTGAAAATTTGCAGGAGTGCTACCAAACTTTCTTTTGTCTACATGCCTTCCCCAAACTTATTTCTTTACTTTTTCTGATAATTTATAAAATATAGTTTTCATCAGAGGACTCCTGGGATGTATTTTTTTTTTTTTAAAGAAAGACGTACAGTGAGAGAGAGAAGGAGAGAGAGAAACAACTTTATTTAGTTTTTCATGTGGCCTTTGTTGCTACAACACTCAGTTGTGTACGTGTGCTGGGGTTCTAACTCGTGTCCTCGCGCATGCTAGGCAAGCATCCTAACCGCTGAGCCACTGCTCCAGCCCCTGGCATGTATTTTTAAGTAAAATACATTCCATTACTATGTGCATTGATTAACTTGAGATAAAACTTGATAAGTCTGTGGAAATCATTGAATGGGAACTACTGGGTCAGCCCTGAAAGGAATTTTATGAATGGGTAATGAAATTCCCTCCCTCTAATAAAAGCATTGCACATCACACATTTAGTTTATATTGATTGCTCTCTGACACAGAAATAAACCAATCTTTATGTTATGCAGGGTTCCTGTTAGTGGCAATATCAAGAATATAAATCTTCCCTTGTGACTTCCATTTCTGTGCTTTTTCTCCAACCTCAGGTAACCCTATGCAAGTTTTTAATTAAAGTAATGGAGCCACTGAGTGTATCACCCCTTTTATGCATGATCAAGTTACTATAGCATAAATATATTCCAGCTCGCTTGTAAACTTGAATTTTATGGATGGGTAATAAAAGCCTTCTTTCCAAGGTTTGCAATTTTATTTCTACCTTTAAAAATTGCTATAGTCTGTTGGCAGTACTTATAGAAAATGTGTAAAGTATAAGTAATATTAGATGTAGTATTATCTAGATGTGTTATCCGTGTTTGCAGATATGGACTTTGAAGCCTCTTTTAACTTTTTAGCCCATTTAAAAAATGAAATATAGCTTAGAAAGAGATACTATTTCTTTTCCTTATGTAACTTATGTTTAATAGAATTTTTAAAATTACTTAGTCTGGAACTTTAGACTGAGCTATGGACTCTGGCAGAAATGCTTTAGGCTTTAATCAATGTTTCATTGTATGCTTAAAACTGTCCATCTTTGGAAGAAGTCTTAAGGTATATGAGAATGATAATATCATTAAGTACTAGCCCCACCTTGTGAGTGTTCCCATTTGTAAGCACAGGTGGTAATACAGGGTGAGACTTCAGACTGTGGTATTTGGAGGTAGATTACCCTCTAACACTGTCTGGCTTTATGACCATGAACAAGATACTTAGTCTTTCTGAGGTTCGGTTTATTTATCTGTAAAAGTGAGAATAGCTATATTTTTGCCTATTAGGTTTGAGAAGCCTAGAGATAATGCTGCTGACGCAACGTCTGACACAAAGAAAGCACTCTAAAGTGTTAAATAATCATATTATTCATTCATACATTAAGTTGTTAAAAGTTGTCTATTTCACTCAGTTCTAATAGGAGGCCTCAAATATTTTAGAAAATAGTCTATGAACTTGGACACAGTATATACAGCACAGCTTTGTCTACAATCTTATAGTAATTAAAGCTTCTTTAATAGGAGTTTTAAATTAGGTGAGTTTATATATTAGGCCTGACCATACTCCAAATTAGCTTAAGAATTCCTGGCTTTTTTTTTTTTTTTTTCAAATTTTGCCCTAGGTGATTATTCTTTTTCTTCACAATGTTATCTTGCATTTCTGGTTGAGGTATATTATGTAGTGTACCAGACTTCTAGATAGGAAGAGGCTTACTTTTGTTCACAATTGACTGAAATAGTTTTACCCCCCTCCTGCCCTCTTTCCCTCCTTCCCCCCTTCTCCCTTTTCTCTTGCTCTTTTTCTTATATGTCCTCGGAACGCTTTGTTGAAAATTACCAAATAAAGTTTAATAGTATTAGTGACTTTAAATCTTTTCCTCACTATTTCTTAAAATCTTAACTATAGATAGATGAATGGATTATAGATAGAGAAATGTACCACATGCTTCTTTATCAGTAGCAGATATCTGTGGTTTTAAATAAGGAAGTTAATCAATTTTCTTTGAAATGGATTTTTGTTTTTGATAAAAGATAAATCATTATTACAACTCTCAACGATACAGGGCTAAATTTATTCATTTTAAAATGGGAATACTGAATAACACAGAGAAGATAAAAGCACTTGGCTTGGAGACAGAATACTTGCATTTTAGGCATAGAAGTGCCCTTTAAATTTGGGTGAACCTATTCTTTATTCATTCTTCACCTTTCACATAGGGAAAGAAAAAAAGATAAAGTGTAAAAAGAAAAAAATGTAACCTAAAAATTCAAACCCAAGGAATATGACTGTAAAATATAATGACAAATTCTCTTTCAAAAATCGTGATAGATCAAAATTTTTGTTTCTAGCAGTCCACACTGTAAGACAAATTTGGGGAAATTCTATAAACCAGTCACACAGACAATGAATCATTTTCTTGAAGTTAAGATTAGGAATCTTCTGTGGGGCTTAACAAGAAGACATGGAAGGTAAAAGGTGATATCAATCACAATACCTTAAAAACAGAGCTGAGTTAATAAGAGAGTCACAATTTGTTCAACATGAGCTCCCCAATACAGAGAAGTTGGGCTTCATTTCAGGCTTTGTTTGATTTCCATCATATCATGCTAGGCTATAACCCACTGAGTTCACAAAGTTATTAAATGTGAGCTATTTACACCAAGCTAGGAAACTGTTGAGAAACTGGCAATCTCATCGCTAACTTTTGGACATTGTAGTCTTTCCAGTCCTTGTGTTTCCACTCTCACCAACATAAAGAGTAATAAAGTCTCATGATAATGGTTTTTACCTTTTTGTGTATTTTTATCTAGACAGTCATTTCAAGGCATGACTTTCTTTTATGGCATAGTCTCGATGCAAATACATGTTTAAGGCTTACTTCTGCATAGCTTTGAGAGTCAATGAGGGATGGAACAAAATGTTTTTCTAAAAGGATGTCCATACCTGTATGTTCTTTCTAAACAACATTGCTCCTTAATTGACATTTTATTCATAGCCAGTTCAACTTTGTTAAGATCAGAATTACAAAAAATTCTATTATTGTTCACTTGTTTGTCTTTTTATTTTGTGTAACTATAATAAAAATATTATTGGCTTGTGTTTAACTTTTCTTGTTGTGAGGACTAATTCATAAACTTCTTAACTTAGAAATATTCTTTGTCTTATTCTAAATCTTTCCTTTTAAAATTGCCTAGTGAGCATAATTATCTCAGCATTGATTTATTGGCAAGTATATTTTCCATCTTATTTGGCTTTATTTTCATTCACATAGTTGGGTTTTACTTAATTTTCATTAATTAATTACCATTAATATTATGTCTCATAATAGGAAAATTAAAGATAATAGGAGAAGTTTGTGTTTTTTTCTGAACTGGTCTAACTTGTGATTACACCCTGTTTTCTCGACTGTTAAGTCAGTTTTGTTTCTCTAATAGTACGATATCTAAAAATTGTATAATTAAAAAAAATTCACCCTTCTTAAACTTCCTGAGACTATGTCTCCTAAGATTATATCCTAGGATTCTTTTTCAAACAACCTGTCCTCAGAGAGCTCAGTGGATTGAATAAGAAGCTATCTGAATGAACTGAGGAAGGATGTAATATTTGAACTCAAAGTAGGAGTTTTCCAAGTAAAGACAAAGTAAATGTCACTAGAGTTGCAAAGACTATGATGCAGGAGTTTAGAGCCGGAAATTGCGATGAAAATTCCAAAAGCTGGAAAGTTTAGCTTCCAGTATTAGAATGCACACTTCATACTGCCTTAATAAGCAAAACTGACAAAACATGCACAGATAATGGATTAGATAAGGTAGAAATTTGTTTCGGTTTCACATAAATGTCCAAAAGAAGGAAGGTAGTCTAGACATGATAGGTAACTTGGCTCCATAAAGACATCTGAAGTCTTAGAGTCCTTCTATCTTTTTTTTTTTAAGAGAGAGGGACAGTGAGAGAGAGAGAGAGAGAAAGAGAGAATGAATTTTATTTAGTTATTCATGTGGCTTTTGTTGCTCTGACCCTTCATTTTGTATGTGGTGCTGGAGTTCGAACCGACATCCTCATGCATGCCAGGTCAACACCATAACAACTGAGCCAGCACTCCAGCCCCAAATCCTTCTATTTTACTGTCCACAGTATTTACAGACAGCCTATAGCTTCCAGGATTATTTGTATGTTATGGGGATTACAGAATATAAGAAGTTTTCAACACTTTGGTGTGAAAAAAAATTCCTTGTTAGTCAGATTTTGCATCACTGTGACTAAAAAACCTGATAAGAATTACTTAGGGTAGGAAAAATGTATGTTGGTCTCACAGTTTTAGAGGTCTCAGTCCATAAATAGCTAATTCCAATGCTCTGGGCCCAAGGTGAGGCAGCACATCTCAAACAAAGGATACTACTTATTTCATGGGTCAGTAAGCAGAGAGAGAGGAGGAAACAACGGGGCCACAGGAAAGATGTACTTTTCCAGGGCACACCCCCATGACCCACTTCGTCTAGCCATGCCCCACTTGCTTAAAGTTACCACCCAGTCTATTCAAATGAGGATGGACCAATTAGGTTCAAGCTCTCATAATCTAATCATTTTATCTCCAAACATTCCAGCATTAGCTCAGAATATGGGGAGTCACCTCCTATTCAAAGCATAATAATTTCTTATGTGTGTCAGAGTTCTTCTGCTGTACAGTGGACCTCAAAATATATATTGAATAAGGATCAGGGAGAAAAGCAAGGAATATTGAAGATTTTTATGTAGATGTAGAGTACTTATTTCATTGATCTCCAAGAGTTGGAAGATTTTGATAGTCTTGGAAGAAAAAAATCTCAAGAATTTAGCCATCACATCATAATCACTATATAAACTTAAAAGGAACTAAATGAAAGTGTTGTATTACAGTTATAGTCCAAATATATCCAAACCAAGAAGGCAATTTTCATTTAAAATTCAGGTTTGAGCTTATTTCAGGTTTGAGCATTATGCATTAGATGGTCTTTGTTATGGCTATCTGATAGAACAACTAAGTTTACAACTTAGGTAATATCATCTTGCCAAAGTAAACTAAGATTAGCAAATCAAGGGACCATACTAATTTGAACTAATTTGACCTTACTAATTCGATCTTGATCACTTCGGAAACAAGCGATTCAAAATCTATGGAGAGATTGATCTTTTTCAGTCATAAAAAGTTCCACTCAGGAGATGATAAATCCAACTGGATTTTTCCAACAGTAGGGGGAAGAAGTGATGGACTTATTGTTATCTTCAAATTTATTACTATTATCTTTTTTTAAAATAGAGAGGTACAGTGAGAGAGAGAGAAAGACAGAATCACTTTCATTTTGTTTTTCATGGACTTCTGTTGCTCAGACACTTCATCGTGTACATGGTGCTGTGGTTTGAACCTGTATACTGATGCATGCAAGGCAAGCATCATAACTGCTGAGCCACCACTCCAGCCCCTATTATTATTGCTTTTGTTTTAAGTAGAGTGATTGCTTCCTTGTGCTTTATGTCAGTCTATAACCAATGAGGGGATTTGAGATATAGGATGTTACTTTTGAACACATAAATGACAGACATGGAATAAGATTATTGATATATCTTGAAAGGATTTTATTTTGTAAGTAGTTAAGTTTTGCCTATTTATATTCATAGAGTTGGATGAAATTATATTAAAAAATCCATCCCCATTTTTAAAAATTTGTTTGAAATTGAATTTTGTAGTGATTCCGTCAGTTATTTTTGTTGAACATCTTAGATTCTACAAATTTCTTAGAATATTGATGTGGCTATGTAAGATAATAGTGTGATGAAGAAGGAACCTACGTTTTAAGTGGATCTCACATTTTTGAAATCCTGTCAGCAGCTCTCTGAGGGAATGTGTTAATCAGCTTTCTATTGCTGTGAAAAATACATGAGATAAATCAACTTCAAGGAAGAAAGATTTATTTTGGTTAATGGATTCAAAAGTTTCAGCCTGTGGTTGCTAAGCTCCATAGTTTCTGGATGTGTGGTGAGGCAGCACATCATGGCAGGAGGCATGTGGAGGAGCAAACTGCTCACCTCATGGTGGTCAGGAAGCAAGGAGAGAGAAAGTGATAAGGGGCTGGAGACAAAGTGTACCCATCAAAGGCATCTCCAGTGACCTTCTTCCAACTAGGCCCTACTTCCGGAAGTTTCTAGCACTTCCCAGTATCTATTGAACTTGTGACTCCATCAGTTGATTAATCCATTGGTGAGGTAAGAGCCTCCATGATCTAACAACCTCCTACCTCTGAACATTGCAGTACTGGGAACCAAACCTTTGTGGGAATATTCCAGACCTAGAATATAACAGGGAGATTAATTGAGTTTCTCTTGGCAGATGAGAATGTTTAAAACAAGCCATATTTAAGGAATTGATGCCTTCACCATTCCAGCACAGGAATTTGAATTTGAATCTATAAGCACCAAATGTAAAAACCTCCATTCCCTGCTTTGTTAGAAATTTGCAGAAATCTGAGTGATATATAAGAAATACTTATTTTTAGTAATGCTTTATACACAGACCCATGTTATTTCATTATGAAATATTTTTATAAAATTGTCTAAAATAAAATCTCCCATTAATTTTTTTTCTTTTTTCCTGCATTAATAAAATATTTATTAAATGACCTTTAAAAGCTCTGCTGTGTGGTTTTACAGTTGTGAGCAAACCAGGTATAAATCTTGCTTTCCTTAAGTGACTGGATCTTTGGGGATTATTTGGGGTATTACTGTAGGGGAGAAAAAGACCTAAAGAACAAAGTAAAGTGGATGATTTTTCATTGTTGTTATCGTTTCCCAAATGTTAATCAAATGCATCCTTTGTCTGTTTATTGATTTTTAAGGAGAGAGAGAGAGGGAAAGAGAGAAAGAGAGTCAATCTTGGTTTTTTTTTTTTTAATCTGGTTTTTGTTTTCTTACACTTACTTGTGTATGTGGTGCTGGAGTTCAAATCCAGGTCTTTGAACATGCCAAGCAAGTACTCTACCGCTCAGCCACCTCTTCAGCCTCAATCAAATGTATCTTTCACAAAAGTAGATCTGTTTGCAAGTTCAAAACCAGCCTCAGCAACTTAAGGAGGCCCTGTCTGAAAAAAAAAAAAATTAAAAGGCTGGGGGGGATGTGGCTCAGTGATTAAGTGTCCCTAGTTTAAAAAAAAAAACAAAAACGAGGCGGACTTGTAATGGTTGCAAGGAAAGTGTATTTCCATAGAAAAGCACAGACCTGTGTTTTAGTTACCTTTTTCACTGCTGTGACAAAAGGACCTGACAAGAACTACTTTAAAGGAGGAAACGTTTATTTGGGAGCTCAAAATTTCAGAGGTCTTAGTCCAGGAAGGCTGGCTCTTTTCCATGGAGCTTGAGGTGAGGCCGAACATCAAGGTGGAAGAGTGTGGCAGAGGAAAGCAGCTCACATGATGACCAGGAAGCAGAGAGCTCCATTCACCAGATACAAAATATATACCCTCAGGGTACACCCCCATTGACCCACCTCCTGCAGCCGCGCTACCAGCTTACAGTTACCACCGGGTTAATCCCTATCAGGGGGTTGACTCACTGATTGGGTTGAGGCTCTCATAACCCAATCGTTGACCTCTCAGCCTGCTTGCATTGTCTCACATGTGGAGCTTTTAGAGGACACCTTTCATCCAAACCATAACACCGTTTAGCTTTAAGAAAAAGGTTTTACTTACAGAAAAAGGTTTTACTTACAGCCCAGGTCCCTCACCAGCCTATGTGGCACATACACCACCAAAACATGTATGTACTCACATAGTTGACATAAATAATCCTAAACGGGAAAGAACCAAATATGTCCCTTGGATTGAGGTTTTTAAAAGTTCACTCCTAATGGTTAGTTTGTTAATATGATTATATTGTTTTATTTTCTTACACATAGGAATCTTCAAGTGGTAATGACCTTCTTTCTTATAGTAAGTATATCATTGTATAATTTCTGATTAAATGTCTTATTACAGTCATTACTCAGTATTTTTGTATGGGCATTTCTAAGAACCATGGTCCTTTCAAAGATTTATGTATCAGTTTTTTTTCTTTTTTTAAAAAGGCTACAGATTTGTATTTTCCTTGAAAAGGAGAACCTCTTAAACCTCATCTTATGATGAAATAATTCTGCTACCAGGAATGCAGAAAGAAAATACTTTAGTGTTTTTTTTACTTCTAATACAAGAGAATTAGAGCATTTCATATACATATAATGCTCAGTCTTGTCCAAAATACTTAATGGAGATTTTATCATAGATCTTATACCTTTATAGAATTTGTGTCTTAAAAATCAGGTAAAAAGTTACTTTTCTAATTAGACTATCATAATTTTCTTGCCAAGAAAATGCACTACCATGTGTATTTGAATGGAGAGAAAACTTTATAAGTGGCAAGTGACATTCTCTGTTATATACAAACACAGAAAAATATTGAAGAACTTAATAAGTAGAATAGGAGAAATTAGGCACATATACATATTAGTTTCCCAGTTCAGATCACAAGCTCAGAAGATAATGAAGATAATTCCAAATTGAAATCCTTTCAGAAAGAATTCAAATAAGAATGATTAAATTTGGTCTTCAATTTCATTGTGAAATGTTACAATATATGTGGTTTCAAATATTGTTGATGTGTCTAGTTTATAGTGCTCCTGAAAGACAGGAAGATAATAAATATCTTTTTGTTCAAAACTGTATTGTTGTTCTTTCTAATTGCAATTGTGACTATCTGATGAAATTCAATTAATGCTCATTAATAAAGAAACTAGCAACAAATCCATCATAGACCAATAACCTTCTTATGCTATGAAATAAAAAACTAGGAAATAAAGATAAGAAAAATGTGAAAATGACACAGTAACGTGATTGATTTTACATGACATATATGTGCATGTATATGTGTGTGTGCATCTAGAACATTACTCTTTTTCTTAGTATTCATTAGATCTATTTTTCAGTGGAAAGAATAATTTTTGATAATTTATTGCACATGGATGATCATGAGAATCTCTTCAAAAATCTTTCCTTTTCTTATGATGATTTTTGTGACCTAGTCTATAAAATTTTATGAAAATTTCTTGTGTAAACATGAAACTCTAAGATATATGCCAGTCCTACAGTTTCCAAATATAAGCTGTGACTCTATGGTACTGAGACTGACTCATGTCTTACGTGTTTGCCATTTAAGCCTGCTTTTAAATTGTGAAGTTTTATAAGTCAAAAGAGTATGCGTGTGATGTAGAATACTGCAGATGACACACAGAATGATTATCTTTGTCATCAATGTGAGATGATAGTTTTGGGAACAGAGCTTCTCTAACATTTGAAAATCATGTGCTCCAGTACAGAAATCAGATCATTAAAAACTACAAGGGCTTAATATATTAATTATCATATAGAAATAATTGAAGATTGAGAGCTTATACATAATTAGCCAATTGAATAACTTAGAATGAAAGTAATTTATAGAACAAAAAATATATCTGTATATGTAAAATCTGACATTGAATGAACATACACTTTGTGTCAGGCATTGTTTGAAATACCTTAATTATCATTTATTCTTACTTTCTTACAAATTCCTCTTTGGGCTCAGTACTATTTTCAAGGCTATATTATGGTTTTTTGAAAAGAACTGTAGTAGGTAAGATCTAAAGTCCCATAGATAGTTGTTTGTTGAACAATTACCTTATGGTTAAACTACTAAGAAAATTATGATTATCATAGATTTTAATGATATTCCAAAGGTCTTAGTTGAGATAAACCCTTGGGTTCTTGAGGTATGCTGCAGTCACCAGCATGGTTAGCTCTTAAAGGTATCATGAGGAGTCCTGGAGTCCATACACTAGTGTTTCTCAGAGAACTACTTTGCAGTGGGTTCTCTCCTGGCCTTGGCCTGCTGTTGCAGTAACTCTGAGTTTCTTCATGGGTGCTAAGGAAATACATTTTGACCAGGGCCCTAAAATTTTCATTTTGCTCTATCCAGACAGGAGGATAAAACTGGTTCCTTTCTCCTCTCATCTCTGAAACCTATTTTACCAGGGTCTCAGTCTGATCCATGAAGAGAGAAGTCTCCATCACGTAATCAACTCTAAATAGTCCCACCTCTTAACACTGCCATACTGGTCATTCAGTTTCAACATCCGAATTTTGCAAAGGAACATTCCAATCTTAGTCACCCCTGAATTAAATTTTCTAAATATGAAGTACAATCCTAGAATTCACGTTTCAGGTGACCACTATATTGAACAAGACAGATTACAGCAAAAAGTAACTTTTTTTTGGTGGTACCAGGATAGAACTCTGGGTGCTCTGTCACTGAGCTACATCTCTAGCCCTTTTCTTACTTTATATTTTGAGAAAGGGTCTTGCTAAATTCTCCCTGCTGGCAAATTTAGGATCATTCTGCCTCACCCTCCTGAGTAGCTGATATGATAGTTGTGTGCTTGAGCACCTGACCAAAAAATGTTGTTATGATTTTAAATCATGTCTGAGAAAAGTATTCCAGTTTGTTTTTGGTAGTTTGCTAGAACCCAGTGTTAATGATTAGATCAACAGTAGAACAATACCTACTAAGAAGATGTAATTAAACATTATTTTAAATGACTAAGAATAGGAAATGCTGATACATTTTATCTATATCAAGCTATGCAGATTTGTTTTTTAAAATCATGTAATTGGGGCTGGAGCAGTGGCTCAGTGGTTATAGTGCTTGCCTGGCATGCATAAGGATCTGAGTTCAAACCCCAGCACCAGGTGCACAACTAGGTGTCCAGAAAAGAAAACCCAGATTCTCTCTCTCTCTCTCCCCCAGACTCTCTCTCTCTCTCTCTCTCTCTCTCTCTTTCAAAAAAAAAAAGCATGTACTTGACATGATTTTCAAGTGGTTCAATAGTGTTAGTACAGTGATATTTCAAAGAAATAAACTGCATGATTGAATCCAATAGGGATTTATAAGTTTTAATGTAATTGTCCACCTACTCTGAAATAAAATACGTTACTACTTTAAAAATATTGGACTTAGTAAATATTGTCATAGGATAGTAACAGGACATAATAACTGATAGATACAGCATACACACAAATATTAATAAATATATTATAAATAGTTACTAAAAAGCAGATGATATATTTCAACATATCTCCATAAAATAATTAAGATAAAATACATCTTTAGTAAAAAAACAAAAGCAAAGATAATTAGAATGTTTGTCTCCACAGTACAAGTAGAACAACAAATGTTTTTACAAAGAATTGTTAGAAAGTAGGGGATGAAATAATAAATGTGAAGAAAATGCAACATTTTCCTAAAAATTAGTAAACAAGAACAAGAGTGGGAAAAGGAATAAGTACAAACTAGCAGATCATTGGATGTGCTTATGTAGATCGTATTTGGGGCTCTGAATACGTCTTGTATGTACATGTTGTATCTTTCCCACCCACAGTGATGACCTTCTTACAGTGCCATTTTTTTCAGTTTCTTAGCAAGCACATTTCTCTACAACATTGTACAACACTGATCTTGAATCTCACATTGGAACAATGTCTCAATTGTGTTTGAGTATTATGGTAGTGAAATTTAAAATTTTTAGAGAAAAGCACTCATTGTACTGCTAATTAGCTGTTTAGGTCATGGTTTACTTACATTTGTAAGAAACCTAAACTATGTGTGATCGCCTGTGCTCTGCCTCCAGCAATACCACCACAGCAATGGATCCTGTTATGAAGCCCCTTAAATGTAGAGTAGTACTTGGTGGTATTTTATAAGGCAAACAAATAGTTCACATTAAAAGGTATATGGGGAAATTTCTTATCAAGATTGAAATTATTATAATTAAAATTATGGATGTTCTTGAATAAAAAATTCATATATTGGAAGAAAAAATTTTAATAGATAATTAAATTCTCGTTGTAAAGGATCATTGCCCTTCATTTTATAAACAATGCTCTTTCAAAGACCCTTTATGATCTTTTTAGCACAATCTTAAAGTTATCTGTAAAAATAGGAATATTTAGATTCTATTATGCTTTCAATAAAATGAAAAGATTTTTCTTTTGAGTAATTTTCCACCCTTACCAAATTCCCAAACCTTTCAAAGAAAATACAGGGTAACATAGACACACACATACAGAGTTGGGAGGAAGAGAGACAGAGAAAGAGATGTGAATAAAGAGAGAAAATTAATAGATGTCCAATATCCTGTCTCTATTTCTTACCTGCTGTGACATATTTACCAAGTCATTTAACCTGCATCGGCTACAGTTTTTACATCTATTAAAAATGGAAAAAATAGTAGTTCCCTCATGAAAGTGTAGATCTTATCATGATTATTTCTTGTCCCAGAAGTGAGCAATTTACCCAGTGTATAATACACATATAATAAGCTGTAGATAAATATTTGAATCAATAGTATGTTACATAACCAATAGTTCTCAGAATAATATGTGTTCTATGTTAGCTGTAATGATTTGATAATAATATTTAATTATGTTTCCAGTTGTTAAAAATTCTTATTAAAGTAAGCATAATTTTAATTGTACTTTCTGTGAAATGGCTGCATTTTTTATTTCTAAAATTCTACTTTAACTGGTAATCTTTTGTTTTTAGTGTTCTATTGCAGCAAAATATCATAAACTACTTTTCTAGATACATATATTACATACATTTTAGCAAGTTTTATACTTCACAAAGGTAATGAATTTTTTTCAATAAACCATGATTTTCCCACCATGATCTAAAAATTCTCAACTAATTTTGTCCAAAGGACAGTTAAGCTATAATTGTGAGAAGTAAGTGTAGGACAGTGTGTTTTGCCAAACAGAACCAAATAGAACTGACTAGACTCTACCTATGTGACCTGATTCTTATTTATTCTTGAGAAGCTTAAACAGGTTCAAAGACTTGGGACTCCTTGAAGAGGAAATATGTCCAGGGTTAAGTAGACCTGAGTAAGAAGATGTATGTGGCAGAATTCTACTCCAACTACATCCATATTAAAAGAAAACACCACCACAAAGGTGGCATCTTTGACAACCATGTGCTGGAAACTGCCACGCTCAAAATACTCTTCAAATAATTTCAGAGTATTTTTTAACCAAGAAAAAATGTCTAAAATTAGTTTAGAAATGTGGTAAACCTTTGTGTTTTAACTATGTCTCAGTTGCTGTTGAGTTTTATGTCATAGCTTTTGATGTTACTCATGGACTACTTCAATTCTGCTGGTAGATGTGTTCATTTATGAGAAGTGTTGGATAAAATAACCGTCCTGTTGCAATTTATAGGATGATTTTTTTTGTAGAACTATAACATGGATGTAAGTTATGAAATGTTAAAAACTTTTGAATGAGCAGTTTTAGTCATTTTGATCCAATTTTAGAAGTTTTAATTTGGAAAATTGTCCCTACTTTTTCTTTTAATATTATATAAACATAATCAAATTAGCTCTTAAACTCTCATTTGAAATTCACTTCAATAGTATACCCTGCAAACATGAATGTGAAGTAGAATGAGATTTAATGTGCTTTGTTTGACGTTTTATATATTCACATATATTTTCTTAAATGAGAATTGAAGACTTTTTAAAATTTACTGGCAAGAGTAGGCCACACTTATAAAATCTTCACTATGAACTTTAAAGCAATATATAATAAATGGAAAGACAGAAATAGGGCGAGAAATATATCCTCTGCTATATGTCTACATAAAGTGCTTAAAATGGCTTCAAAATAGTACACAGAATCTGAAGATGTTGTGTATTTTTGCCAAACTGTATTTCAATAACTACTTGATCATTGTGGCTCAAATAATTTTTCAAATTTTTCTTAAACTATATTTAACCTTTCTTGAACATCCATTTTAAGCAAATAGCATATTGTTTCCCATTACTGTATTGGTCTGTTAATAAAGCACCAGAAATAGTTTATTAACTACTATTTGAAGAGATGATAGTTTTCTTTTTAAAATTCTTTAATAAGTGGATTCATTTTACAATGAAAGTTAATATATTTGAGAACAAATCCTATATTTTTATTTCTTTCTATGAATTATCATCAGTCAAATTTTTTTTTGTTTTGTTAACCTGGATTTTTTCCTATGTTTGGTACCTTTCTAGACACAGGATTAATAAAAACTAATATATATTAAGTTGCTAACATTTTCTAAACACTCTCCTGGCAAATGTGTAGAAGTTCACTTAATTTTCACCCTAATCCTTTGAGATGACACCAATAATATGAATGAGGAAACCGAGAATTATTAATTTGTCCAAGATCACACAGCTATTAAGTAGTCATGCTGTCTTTGAACCCCACAGCCAGATTCCAGAATCCTATGATTTTAATTGTCCTTGATTCTCTATCTTCCTAAATATATGACTTCTCAAAGGTGAACCCTCCTGAAAGAGCAGTACAAAGATACACAAAACAGGAAAAGTTCAAAGGGGATAAAAATGGGAGAAAGCCAGTCCAATAAGACAGGCAATCACTTAGCATAACCTGCCTGAAATCAGTGAGAAAACAAAACAAGTGTATAGAAAAGCAGGCGCATGTATCTCATGATGTGAGAAGAGGACTCATACCAGGCACATTTAGAGGACTATTTAAGGAACAAAGTGCTTAAGAATATGTTAGCATCATGACAAATGTTGCTATTTCTCATTCTGATCGTTGATGACCTTTTCAGGCAATATATGAAAACAATCATTCTGTGAAGATCATTCTAGGAGGGCATGAAGAGTCTATGAATCCAAATATATAGGTTTCTGGTACCTTCATTCAACTGAAAGAAATTTAGGAAGCCTATAAGAGTGTGATGGTGATGATAACTGTGATGATAGTCATGATCCCAAAGAAAAATTTTGCTGCTGTTTTTGCAACATCTACAATTTATAGCCTTTTGGTATTACTCCATTTACACTTTGAGAAGCTGAGGCTAAGGTACACACGGAGTTGAAGAGCAGTAGGCCAGTGGCTAAGGCTTAGTCTTCATCTAGACATTATTCCAGATCCCTGCTCTTCATCACTGAACTATAGTTTTTTCTCAAACAGGTGCTTTGAAGGAAAATGACCATGTGACAAATTAAGTATCATACTTTCTGATTCAGGTATGTAATCAATAATTCTAGTTAAAGATACACCTATACTATCTAGCAGGTAAATTTTTAAATTTTATAACAGAAGCAGGGAAACAGATTGAGATTTTTGTCCCTTTCACCTCGCTCTGCAGGAGAGTAGTAGGTAATAGGTAATGGGTAAAACAGAAATAGCCTTTGAATGCAGAAGTGGATGTTTTCCAGTTCACTACTGTTTTTGCTAATTTTAAAATGTGTTAATATTAGTTTGCTTGAGCTGCTACACAAAATACTATAGATAGTGTGGCTTAAATAATAGAAATTTAATTTCTCAGTATTCTAGAAGCTAGAAGTCCATAATCAAAAACTTTGGTTTGTGGCAAAGTCTCTCTTCCTAACTTGTAGACAGACTGTTCTCCTTACATCCCCACATGCCCTTTTCTCAGACATGCATAAGGGAAGACAAAGTGCAACCTCTCTGTTGTCTCTTCTTATAAGCACACCAATACAATTAGATCAGAGTCCACCCACCCCTGGGATTACATTTAACTTTGATTACCTCCATGGAGGCTCCATTTCTGACTTACAGTTCCTTGGGAGGGGTGTAGGACTTCAATGTACAAATTTGGTGTTGGTAGTAGTGGGGACACAACAGTCACTCCACAATAAGATGGAAGCCTCAACTCTACACATGTCCAAATAGAGTCTCAATAGCTTATGTCTTTCCCACCTCTAGGCTCCTTCTTGAGCACAAGTTTTCTCTTTGAGGTTCACAGGGTTTTAGGCAGAGAAGACAGGACTATTGGTTGCCACCTCTCAATTCTTCCAGTAGCATTCACATTCAACTCTGCTTCCTCCTCCTTCACCCTGTTGTGGATCAATGGTCCCCACAGAAATCAGTGGGACACATTCCTTAGAAAAATAAAGCAGAACTCCACTCTAGAACCATACTCACACTTTGAGAACACATATTTTAAAAAACAAACATACTAATATTTTGAGAATACGTATTTTGATAAACAAACTCTTAAAGGAAATTGACCAAACCATTCATTTTTGCTTCTCAGAAAAGATCTCTCACAACAGGAATTGAGGTTTGGCAATTCAGATTCTCTGCTAAAATATGATTTCTTTACCAATTAGTGAAAATAAACCATCACACTACAGTTTTTGAGTAACATGTAGTCTTATAACAATTCTGAGTTCCAAATAGCCCTAGTTAAATATTAAACTCATTGCTGCAAAACTAGCTTATTGGTTAATTATTCCACATAAGAGTATATATATATTTTGAATCATTTTCTATTTCCTGAAATAATATTTTTACATATTTGTATAACTTTGCAAGTATGCATTTAACATTTATTGATTTACTGACTTTCATGTATTTAATGATTAATTTAGTTTAGCTATATTTGAAGAGCCAGAGAATTCTATGCTTCCAGAAATAGTACAATACATATAATTATAATAATTTATATCAGTACTAAAGGACAATATTGAACATTATATTATAATTGCACTTCCTTTGTGAATTTAATGAATTTATAAATCTTGAGATGCCTATTATAAAACTAAATTTCCCAAGTTTCAAAAATTTGTCAAACTTCTATTTCTTAAATTTTTGGGAAGAGAATTCTTTGAACTACTGCATCCTATGATTCACAAACTAAAATTGATATAGAGCAAACACATACCATTTATAATAGCAGCTCTGTTTTAGAGAAATTGAGTGAAATACGTTTACATGATGACTTTATTATATGAGTAGTTAAGAGGTCCTTTTGTGCTTTTTAGTTTGCCTTTTTTTTAAAAAAGAGAAACTGCACATGAAAATTGTGTTTATGTATTTCTGTCTTCTCAAAGATTACCTAAGGATACTTTTAGATGCATGGTGATAGAAAGTTTCATTTTATTTAAGTCAAATTAGATTTAATTAATTGTACTTTAGTAATATTATTTTAAACAGTATTTAACTTTCTTTGACTTATGCAGCTGCAGTATAAAAAAGTTTAATAAAAGATAACTTGGTACATTTTTTGTTCAAAGTTTAAAAGTCTCTATTGTTTTGTTCACCAAAATAAAATGGGGAAACTTAGATTTAATAGGGCCAGAATGTTAAGTAGAATGGAAAATGTAACTGCTTATTTTGAAAATAGACCAAAGTGTGTTGAAGCAATCTGAAAATCTGAAGCATAAATGTAGATAAAATTTCAAACTTTTTAGCTCCTTGTTAACATCATTATCAAGTTGAAGTGGAAGTGTGTTTAAAGGCTTTTTTATTCAGTTGAAAGTAGGTTTCCTTCAGGAGCTACTGTGTAAACTTTCATTTTTTTAAATGAATAGATATTATTTACTATTCATGATCAAGGTAAATACAAATGAAGCACTTAGTTTAAAAAAAGACTGCAAAGAATGTAACGCATTCACTGGGTAAGGTTAAGTCATTTTTTTGTTGTTGTTCTTTTGTTCTGTAATTGATTGCTAGCACCCCCTTTAACCCACCTTAAAGGGCAAGCAGGAAATTCATGTTTTCGTTCATCAGCCCATCCCTCTGAAAAGCGTTCGATATTAAAACAGTTTGCAAGGAGCAAAAGCAGAGGAAACAAGAGGCCCAGCTAGACTGTAGCAAGGTTAGAAGATGCATGCAAGACTGCCTACAGCACACCTCGGGTCTTGTTCCTGTCCAGTGTTTTCATGGAGATACCAAGTTAATTAGGGTAGGACCCTGTTCTTGGCTTTATATGTGACCTTTTATTATATCTGTGCCTCTGTAGTTCATGTGGTGTCATAAAGCTATGTGAAAGTCTTTCCAGCTGTTTGACACAAACTGGGAAAAATTAATCACTGATGTTTCCTTTTGCCTGAAGATTTTTACAGCAGCAGAGTACTATAGAGGCAAAGTGGATGTTGTGGTAGATTTGCTATGGGTGTCAGAATGTTTCTTTTGTCTTTAGGCTCCCTGCTTTTCCTGATGATCAGGTGCAACCCAGAGAGTTGCAGAGAGAAGCGGGGTGTTGGGCGGGGGTGGGGGTTGGTTCAGGAGGAGGTTACATGGCAGAATTCCCACGAATGCTGGCTAAGGATGAAAAAGATAAAGAAATCTTGTTTTTCTGAAGGAGAGGATTCTCTGCATGACTTCCCCACTGTTGGGGTGATGAGCTTTCAGGCTGAGATTTTATTAACAATTCATATGGAGATTGAGGGCAGTGGAGGAGCAGATTCTCACATAAACTTGATCTGTCCATGAATGCAGTTCTCTGTTTGCCCTGACCCTGCATGGCTTAAGACACTGCCTGTGAGGCCAGTGTGCCAGACACAAAGAAAGAAATGAAAAACAAGCACATTCCAGGAGTCTGCACAAAGGAGCCCAGCAGTTTCTAGTCATCTCCCTAGGGAGGATCTTATCTCTGCACAGCTAAGAACCTCTAAAATGTTTATTTGTGTACCTTGAGTTTTAAAATCCATGCACTGTTCCTTAAGCAATATAGAGATGTTTTGTTAGGTTTTGGGTTTTGTTTCTGAACTTGTTGGCGAGGGAAAAATATTTATGAGGGTACATTTTCTGAAGTTTAGCTTAGATGAAACTGGGCTTGCATTGTTTTTACTTTGTCGATTGGTAATTTCTTTGCAAAAATGAGTCTTTTCTGGCTTTGGGAGAAGCCAGGAAAAAAAAAAAAAAAGAGTTTTAAAGCTCCATTTGACTTGGTAGACACACTATGACTCGGGGCTCTGAAACTTGTGGCCGAGTGTATGCATGAGGTGGAACTGACATGAGGTCACAGGCTTGGACATCACTGTACTCACAAGCACATAACCAAGGGTTACCTTAGAAAAACTAGGCAAGAAGCAAGTGGAGAGAAAAGTTTGAGATAAAATAACATTTCTATAATTATTGGTCGTTCATTCTTTGGAAGCATTGTACCATGAAACTGATAAGCACGTGCAGCTATTTCTCTGTAACTTAATACAGCAGGTTTTATTGTGTAACAAACACATAGTCTGAAGTATATCTTTAGCTTTAGGGGGTAACAACTTTATGTACATAAATCTGATGCTGACTTACATTCGTCCTCAGATGCTTAAAACCTGGAGAATTTGCATGCATAGACCCTTGAATTTTGCGTTTGTATTTAGCTGTTCAAGTTGCTTCAAACTTTTATGGTTCATTAATGAGAAAGCCAGTTGAGGAATGCAGGCAAATGCTGCTAATTATGATAGGTTTTGTTCCTTTCATTTTATAGTGCTTTTATTTCCATGAAATTAACTGTTGTACTTAGGCTAATTGTCAGTAATTGGTGACAAAAATCACTTCATTGTTTTTCTATAACATGATGCTAATTAGGATCTGCAATATTGGTCAATCATGTTCTGTATTTTACCCTCTACATGGAGTCAGTGGTGAAGAATATCAAGTGGAACTTTTGAAAAAGTCTTTTAGAGAAAATGTTTCTGTTTATAATTAAACAAGTCTTTTTAAAACCTTGTTACAAATTAACTTTAAAACATTGACATTGATGGAAGATTTTATTATTGGTTCAATTGATTTCTTGAAATATCAACTGATTTTTTTTTATTTGAGTGGACTCCTTTTGGAATCATCTTTAAAATTCTGTAGTTACGAATTTCAGCTGCCTAGGTATATGGATTTTCATTATTATCTTTGCCTAGACAGCCTTAAAATTAATTTTGCTAAAAGTGCTTTTCTGAGATATTACAGGGCTGAATGAGATTGTTTTTCTCTTTATTCCTGGTGGTTAAATTGATCCTCATAAAATATGGCATTATTGACTCTCATTTTTCAGGATTTTTTTTGTGTTTGGTTTGACACTTAAGAATTTTTTTGAAGCATTATATTTCAAATAAAAATATACACAAATAGTTGAGACTATAAAACTTTCTTTCTGTATTATCATATAAAGTGTATATCACTCAATTTTTAAAAGTAGGCTGTGAAGAGAGAAAATTGGAGAGTGTTCTATTTTTTAAAGTGAAATTTAATGCCTATGCAAGAAAATATTACAATGCTACATATCCCAATAAAACTATCATAGACTATCATACTGTTTTGCTCATTTTGTTCTTAAAAGAATTTTTTCAAATGATTCCCCTATGATTTTAATGGCTTTGTAAGTTAAAAAGTTTTCTAATACTTTGAAGTATTATTTTGAATTATTCTTCTTGCTGCTTTTCCTTATTCCAAGAGACTTTTACCAATCAAGTGTCAATTTACAGTGTGCAACCCACTTGGTTTGTTTTAAATGCATCCATAATGTATAACTTAGCATTGAGTGTCTCACAATCATCCTGGAAAAAAAAGTTTTTATGAAGCGATTAGGAAAATAATTGCCTATTAAAAAGGTGAAGATTGGTTTGAGCAGGGAAAGAAGAAACTGAACTTTGAAATTGAAAGCATTCATTGTTAGCAGGAAACATATGCATCAAATCTGAAATTAGAGAAAACTCACGAAATCCGTATCTTGGCAAGGGGAATTGTTTGAATGTTTTAAAGCTGTCAGCCCATTTTCTCTATTTTTTTCCTGTTAAAGAAAAACTTCAAATGGAAAGCTTCACCTTTTGTGCAAAGTTGAAATGTTTCATTATTGCAGGATTGTTCTACACTGTACAAAACCAGAACAATTCAGTAGCTTCAGGGGTGGGGGGGCACAAATGAGGATCGTTCTGTCATTTTAGAATGCCCATAGCAATGCAAAAATAAGTATAAAAATCTATGGTTGTTTCCTTAAAAAAAAAAAAAAGAATCTTTTGATTATAGCCATTATTTGAATACCTATTCAGACTCTTTTGTAACATGTTTTAATAAGTACACATCTAAATGAAGAATACTCTAGAGAGAACAAAACTCAAACATAAACTATGTTTAGCTGTTGAATTTCATTAGATTACTCTATAGAATTACAGAAAAGTTAGCTTTTAATTTCTTCTCTCTCTTTCCCTCACCCTCCTCCTTTATTGTTCTATTCTTTTTCTCTTTCCCTTTTTTTTCCTCTCTCTTCCCCTTTTTTTTCCTCTAGAAAATAAATTCCCCCAAAGCACAATTCAGTTTATTCTTTTTTCTTCATATTGGTGTAAATACAATATATTTTTGTTGGTTTTAGATATATAGAATGTGAAAAATAGTTTGAAGCTGAGTTTGAGTTTTAATAGGGATGAACTTTTGAAGTTACTTCAAGAATTTAATTTTTCTGTTCTTCATTGGGACTCTGGAAAATACAACAGGATGGATTTTTTCTTTTTTAAATATTCTAATTGTTCAAGGAAAATACAAGAATGGAAGTGGAACTCTAGTGAAACTACATGTCACATCCACATGCATCTGAATCCTATAGGAAAAAATTCCAGTTTGCTCTTCATGTAATCATACTTGACAACCATACAGCACCACTGGGGCTAGCATTAGTAGCAGTCCATGTCTTTGACCATGTTGGCCCCAGAAGTCTTTTATATTTGTAATCAGTTTCTTCATCAGACTGCACTGTGCCAACATCCCTAATTAGCCATAGTCTCATTTTTAAAATTAAGAACAACCATATGCAATACCATCAACAACAACAACCACCCCTCTAGGGTCAAGTGTACTCACTGTGTGAACTCACTCTACAGAAGAGTTGCATCCGCTTCCTGGCTTCCTACCCACATGGCATCCTAGGTGTTAATCAACTTCCCATGAGAGGTACACATGCAGTCAGGGCAGCAGACCCCATTCTACTGCTACCAGACTCTGGTGTCACTTTTATATTTTCATCATTATTTTTAAAGTGACACAAAGAGCAGAAATAACCTCCTTTTCATACTGCTAAATAGACTGCCCACCAATGAAATCATACAGTAATAAACAAAGTACAAAATGATTAGAGGTAGAATATATTTATTCCAAGAGAGTTTTATGTTGTTTGAATGAGTTCCACATTCAGTGAGATTTTTCTATTCTAAAGGGGTAAACTCTTACAGCCCTTGGGAAAGTGAGCAATGATTGTGTTAAACATCATAAACCATAATAAAACAATATGACAAGTTTTGGGTGCTTTAGTTTGTACACATTTTAAAATGCACTAAGAACTTTTATGTCTTAGGATAGAGGCATAGGTACACATATAGAGACTCATACTACTCTTATTATGTTCTCCTTTTCTTGGTGTATAATTCTATCTTGGGCAATAGCACAGTCTCAAACTTGGGAAAATTTATGCAACATTGAACACAGGCTTCCGCAAGTAAAAGTGGAGAAAACAGGTTCATTAATGCATGCCGTCCATGTGCCTTACCTGGGCAGGCAGCCAGTAACGCTGTTCAGGTGCCCAGTGTCTTCTACCAAATTGTGTATGCTTTGTCCTTTGTGCCTGTTGTTTCATAAACAATGATTGAATTGCAAGTTCATTTGCTGTAGAATCTAGGAGTAATTAAGACTGATTGTCTTGTATATTACTTAGCCTTCTGCCATGTCAGCAAATAATGTTCTTTTATTTTTAATAGGAGTGATAGGGTACTTAAGATTTTCTCTCTAAATATAAACATAAAAAATATTCATATTCTAAATAATGCTTTGCATAGGCTTCTGCTTTTTTCTTTGAACTAGTTGTGGTGAATTGTGAAATGTTTTGTCATATTATTTAACGCATCATTTTTTGAAATTAATTTAAGATAATACCTAAAATTTAAAAAGAACTTAGGCACTATAATGTACTATAGTCTTGTATTACTATTAAAAGAGTAAAGTTATACAGAGTGTCTCTCTAGCAACTTATTCTACCATTAAGGATTATGTGGCAATGTAAAGAAACTATGTGGAAAAAGAGCAATCATCTATGCCTAATTAAATTTAAAATCATATAGAGAAAATTTACTAAAATGAAAAAAACAATATGACTCCTAAAAAACTACCTTGAAGTCTTATTTTTATTTTATAATACAAACTTTTGTTCTAGCAATAACTTCTAACAAGCTCAAGATGTGGAGTGTTAAGTGAATTATTATGTCAGAAAGCCTAGAGTATGACCACATTGAAAATGTCAAAGGTATAAAAATGCCCAATCAGGGCATGTGATTTTGGTTAACATACTCAGTGAATGCAGGCGATTCTTACTGTTGATTCTTACATGTGCAGTTTTGTTCTTTGGTTTTACTTCGTCCTGTGATCGATTCCCAGGCAAAGCCAGAGCTCTTCAGCAGAAGGTTGAGATTGAAACAAAGTCAGTGTTTGCTTTTAGCAGAGTGATGAGGTTATCAATAATGCATTGGAGATCTCAGGAACCTTGGACATATGTACATCACAGCTCCCCTGTATTTATTGCATTTATTGTAGGACTTGCAGGTTTGAGCTGAGATGTCACCACATCCTTGTTTCAACTAGCCACTGACAATCTCAAGAAATCTTGGGGGCATAGGAAGAGCTGCTTAAATTATTTAACTGAAACAGTGCAATGGAAGAGATTATTTAGAAGTGAGAATACATCTATGAAATTGCTTTTTTAGAAAAAGACTATTCAATCCTCTTTTAATAACCTTTTGTCTCTACATGTTCTTTCTGATGTTTGTAAGTTTTGTTATTTCCCTGACAAGTTTATTCATATCCTAACAGCTTGTCTGGCAGCAGGGTTCATGTTCTATACTTTGGCTTTCTGGTCACGGTGGTGGCTGAGAGTAATGGAGAGGGGGAATAAGAGAGTGTGGAAATGCAAAGCTGTCTCTTGTTACATTTTATCGATCTCATTCTGGTGTCATTCAATTAAGACAGAAATGTGATGGATAGTCTCTGCACAGATTCCTGGGTTGCTCTCCATCCACTGCAGATAAAGCTTTTGTGTTTTATTTTTGGGGGAAGGGGTGGGGAAAGGGCATGGGCAAGTGGGAGAAATCAAAGATGCTATGTGATCTGAATTACAAATCAATGTTTCTCTAAGAATGCTCAAAGTGTCAAACATGCCATGTTTATGTTTTCATATACACAGAGTATAAATCTGTTGATGTATGAGTTGGTTATTAGAATTTAAGGTGGGGTTAATTCTTGTTTACTCATTTTCAAACACCCATGTGCTAACGTCATCCTTCAGCCAGCCTAAGATAATTAAAAATGAGCCACGTGAAGAAAGATGTGAGATATACTGGTGCCATTTTTGAAGTTTGCAAAGTGAGAAATTACCTTCTTGTTTTTACATGTGTCTGTGATACTAGGTTGACCTTTTTGAAAATAGATTCTAAAGCTGCTAAGATGAAAATAGAAGGTAATGTTTTGGGCTTTTTTTTTTTTTTGGTAAATAAATGAATCCTTCTTAATATTGCTGATGCTGTCAAGAAATATACTATCTTGAGTAAACCATATAAATACGAATCTAGGCCTGCATAAATTCCGGTGCTTTCTTGGCATGCCATGTTTTCCCTAACCATAACCCTACCTCTGTTTGCTGCAATGCTATACCCCGAGTGACAGGAATCCACAGATGTGACAAGCCGTAAAACTAATAACTCATGTAAGCAGAGTGTTTTTATGAACAGACATTAATTACTGAAAACAGATATTATAAAAGCAGGTAAATAAACTTTCTTGGTTCCTCCTAAAACAATGCCAGATTCAAATTGAGCATTCATAACTTTGTAAGCAAGGTTATGGCTACTGATACTTAATCTAAAGTAAAAAATGATATGATATAATTACAAAAAGTTTTTGTATCAGACACATATGTTAATTTCCAGGTTCCCCTGTGTACCTGGTACGTGACTTTGGATCAGAGTGTTCTTTAAACCTGAAGTTTATTAACTGAAAAATAATAAACACAATTACTGTGAAAAACATAAGACTAAGAATATGGAAATTCCTGCTTCGGGCTTATCCTATGTACTTGGCACATGGAGACACCAAACACATTATACTTCATCCTGAATTCCACTTTATGGTTGTGACACTGAGTAATTCGGTACTATAATCAGTGTGTGCAGTCATTTGGGAAAGGAATGTAAGCAAAGAAAAATAGCACATTTGGACCCTGCCATTGTAAGTTAAAATTTTTCCAGATCTTAATTTACAAGAGCTGATTCACCAATATGGGTGAAACTTTAGAAAAAATTTCCAATTGTTCACTAAAATTTTGTCCTAAAATGTTATTTATGGAAAGAACTCTGTGTATTAGTCTTAATCCAACTTTGTCAACAAAGTTTTAACTATCCCGATTTCATCCTAAAATTAAAGATCTTCAGTTAGTTAAAGCAGTATTTACTAATATTTCAAAGTTTAAAGGGCACTTGGATATAAATTGAGTGAGAACATAACTGATAATTCATATTGAAACCCACTTAAATAAGTTAGCAAAACATCAGATGTTGTATTGTTGGTACAAGTATAGTCTTATATGTGATGTTGAAAGTTAAATGTGTAGTTGTAAGTTGGGATCCTTCTTTTTCTCTTTCTTTTTTTAATTTGGTTCTAAAATCATGCATTTTTAAATAGGGGATTTAAAGAATTCCATTTTCATGAGTCAAAACTTATTTCAAATATACCACAGTGTATAATTTTTATTTAAGAAAAATGCATCTAAACACATCCATTCTGAAAGCTGTTAACACTTTGGCTAGACATGTAATTACCAGATTTCTTCTGTCTCCCACAATCATTGTGGACTCCTGAAGAATAAATGTATGTGTGTTAGCAGGTTTAATGAAAATCACTCATCATAAAAGGTGTGGTTGGTATTTCTTGATGTCCTAAGATATTATTCACCTTTTCCTCAGTTTAATAAGAATCATAGTGGCATGTTGTCATTCTTACACCTAAACGTAGTTTAGGTCTAACCTGGGGGTGGGATGCTTCTTCACTCTCTTGGATCCAAGGAAGTGCTGCTGGAAAAACATCCAAAATGCACCATATTCCACAGCAGACAAATTAAAATATTCTACAAACTAGGCCTAAAACATGCGAAGTAATTATGATTTGTAAAATTCACAGAAATATAGACTCTAGTTTGGTCTTATTTTATAAATTCTGACTTCCAATATTTCAATTCCAGGAATATATATAACCTAATATTTGTGGCAATATCAACTCCCTTAAATTCTGAAGGAACTGTTTTCAAGGTAATTTCTTGGCTAGTTAGGCAGTAGATGCCAATTACATATTATTTTCTTTTAAAAAATATTTTGCTGCCTCCAGCTAGTGTTGAAAACCTTGTTGTTACTTTCTATCTCTTTATAGATTCTGTTTCCAATAAGAATGTAAGCATATTGCAAAATTTAAAAAAATTGCGGATGATCAAAGGTTGTTGACATAGTCTTGCTAACTCAATATTCTCAAGAAACAGAATGTCCCTATCTATATTCTTCTCCATTTTCTTCTTTTCACTAAATGATTTGAAGGATGATGCCTTAGAGCCTGGCAGTTCCTTCTCTTTAATATATAAACATACATTCTACATTTATTGTTGAACTTCCTTGGTGTTGTAGGCATCCTGTTGCATGCAGGATATGATCACTTTCAAGTTTATAGACAAATTACAAGCTCATATTAATTTTATAAGCACTTTGTGTTTATACAGAGATTTCAGGACTCTGATCAGTACCTGCTTTCCTTGGTTTCTCTATCACCTTCTCCTTGTCCTTAAAGAAACCGTATCCTTTCTGCATGGATTTTGGGCCATATCAACTTGGTTTGAGATCTTTGGTTGTCTGCAACCACATATGTCAAATACATAGTTCTTTTGTAGCATAAAAGTCTGTGTTAATGACTGTTAAGGTTCTAGGTAAAGACAACTTCAATTTGGCATTCTCCAACCAAGACTGATTCAGTGCAGTCCATTGGCTCACATTTCCCCCACTCCCTGTTTTATACTTTGCCATCTTTTGTCCTCTAATTGTTTTGGCAACTCTTTGGAATCATAGCATTGGGTTTTTTATTTGGTATGAATCTTGGTGATGACATAATGATATACTTCATCTCTATGCATTCATAGATAAAGATCCTGTTTCCAACAGTTTTAAGAAAATCATAGAGAAAGTTTAGGAAATGCCTTTGCCCAATGGAAAAATCTAGATGCCATAGTCAATCCCATTATTTTAACTTGGAGTTTTCAGAGAGGAGTTCCTTGGCTTGATTCACCTTTCCACAGTGCCTGGAATAGTGGAGGAAGTCAACATATGTTTGTTGACAGAGTTAGGACACTTTATGTCATATTTGCAGATGTTTTTAACACAAGACAATTTATATTTCATCTTCCCAAATACAGATGTATTAATTATTCATTTTCTGAGCATGAAGAGAAATTTGAATGTTTTGTAATTACATTTTGATAATTTTCAGTTCATGAGAGTCTGTTGTTCCAGAGGAAGGAAACAGGGGCTCTGTTTTTCTGTTTCCCCTCAGAGCATTTTTAAGAGATTAAAATTAGCATGAGTATTATCCTGGTTTTTGTATTTGAAAAAGATACAATCAATCTTTTTATATTGGAAAAAGATACAACCAAGCTGTTTACTGAGTGAGATTCTTTATGAGACTTTTTGGAGTTCTGGAACACAGAATTTTGACAAGCTGTTTTGGTAGTGTAAATTCAACTGATATTCTGCTAAAAATGTAAGATGTACCCAGAATCACACACATTAAAAAAGATACTCAAGATGAAAAATAGGATTCTCCATGTCAACAAACCTTCTCATTACATTTTCACCAAAGTCTCCAACCTTCTTTCTTACCAAAATGTAATTTATCCTGTCTGTGGGTATTCGTTTGCTCACTTGTTTTGGTTTCAGTCATTAGTGAGTATATATCAGCTGTTTGGCTGTTCACTTGAATTACTTAGTTGTCTCTGACCACTAAGGACAGTAAGCATTCTAGAAGACTGACTCATAACACATTGAATCAAAAGTGTGGGAAAGGGAAGTGGAATTATCTGGTCATGTTGGTCGATGGAATAGAGATGAAACAGGAATGAGGCCATTTTGCTTTCAATAGTGACTTAGGAAAAATAATTTTTATGTGCCTGTCTATAGCTAGGGACATCTTAAAATATACACGTGCACTTCTTGGCTCATTCTTTGTCATGTTAGAGTATTCAGGCTTTTTTACACTTATGCAGGTTTCAAAAGAGAAAGACTTATTGTTTTTGGCTGATCCACAAGGACCTGCATTTCAACAGGATTTAAGAATTCCAGGTCTCCATTTTTCAGTAAGCTATTTGGTCATTTATTTAAAGGTGATAAAATCCTAGATAATTAACCAATTTTCACAAATTGAATTTAATAGGACACTCAGTGATAGAAAAAGAGAAAACTTCATTGGACAAGTAGAAATAAATATTTGTTAGCTGGTCAAAAGATTTCCTTCCCAGTAGAATAGACAATTAGGAAATTGTATTAGTGTTAGCATAAGCCTTGCAGATTATAAACTCTAAATAAGTAGTATACATTAATTGTAATGACTATCACTACATTATCACCTGAATTTCCAGTCAACTGGGAAGGAGTTCTCAATCTGGTTAGTGGGAAGTTTCTTTCAAAATGGATTGTATATTATCGTCCCCCATTTTAGTATTCATGTTAGTTATTGCTGTTTACAGTTAAAACAAATCCTAGAAATGTTTGGTATAGTTCAAACAGGAAAAAAATAAACAAAATAAAATTCTCAAAGAACAAACTAGTTAATGAAGCAAAGCATGTCACGTTAGGCACCCATATACGTTTCAATTCCATCTTAGTATATTTGCTGTTGCTATAACAAAATATCTGAGGCTTGGTGATGTATTTAAAAAGTAGGCTTATTTAGCTTGTAGCTTTGGAGGCTCAAAGTCCAAGATTGGTTGGCCCAATTTGTTTGCCTTCTGGTGAGGGCCTTCTGGCTATGTCAGAACATGACAAATAGCATCATGACTGGAGTATGTGCAAGAGGAAGACACCAGTCATATGAGTCATTTGGAATCTAGAGGGATTCAGGAGTGAAGCTTGCTCTTTATCTACCAACTTATATTTTGGTGAACTGAGTGAGTTTCTTGGAGAACATTAACTTCCTCACAGGGTGGTGCCCAGTGACTTCACATAGTTTCACATCTTAAAGATTCCAACACCCCACACTGGAAACTAAACATCTAGTACATGAACCTTGGGAAAACAGACAAATTTGTTCATTTGTCTGTTTTGATGTTAGCAAGCAGTATTTTATCTAGTGTAATAGTTTTCTGTTACTACAATAAAATTCCTGATCTGGGAGTAATGAAGAAAAGGAGTTTATTTAGCTTTCAGTTACAAAGGCCAAAAGTCAAAGATCAGGTGGCCTCATTGTTTCAATCTCTAGAAAGGGCTTCACAGAAGATGGCATCATGGACGTTCTTGATGAGAGGGAGAGATCACATAGCAAGACAGGAAACCAGAGTGCAGGAATGGGCTAGGAACAGACTACCTTCTGCTGCTTCTCTTCTCTGAAAAGTCCCTTCACCTCTTAATATTGCTACGCTGAGAATCTGTCTCCTAACACATGAGCCATTGGTGATGTGTTCAAAAAACCATAACAACCCAATGATGTTTAAAATGTGAAATAAAGTTGGATTAGATTACCTGTACTACTTGTTCCAGAATTAGTAGTATATGATTTCACAAATGTATGATAAAAGTCCACAAACTTCCAAACTTTGTGAATTTTGGAAGAGTCTTCTCTTTTTTTTTAAATCAATTTTCTATCAGCAAAAACTAATCAGAGGCCTATTATGTGAGCATTATGTTTGGTACTGAGTGATGTGAGTGTGCAAAAGTCATCCCTTCTTACCTTGAGCAGCTTGCAATCCTGCTAGGTAGAAAGAAACTAGAAATATAAAGAAAACTAAAAATTGTAAGTTGGTTCTAAGTAGTAAGGAAGTAAAACAAATGTTATCCTCTCAAAAACATCAAAATTTGGTTTGTTTTCATACATGGTTTGGAGCAACCAGGTAAAGGTTGTTTTTTTGAGGAAATGTGTTTTAAGAATGGTTCTTAAAGAGCTGGGCATGGTGGTGCATACCTATAATTCTAGTGGCTCAGGAGACTGAGCCAAGAGGATTGCAGGTTCAAAGCCAGCCTGAGCAACTGAGCTAGGCCCTCAGCAACTTAGCAAGAATCTGTCTTAAAATAAAAAATAAAAGTGGGCTGAGAATGCGCCTGAGTGGTTAAGTGCCCATGGGTTCAATCTCAAGTACCAAAAAAAAAAATTAAATAAAACATAAAACAATAAAGAGAATAGTTCTGAAAGAAAGAGACAGACAAACTAGCAAAGAAAAAAAATCCCAGAGAAATGTTTTTCTCTGTTCCCAACATCAAAACCATACGAAAGTACTCATTACAGATGGGGAAAATGAACCTATTAGATTGCCCTTGGACATCACAGGGCAAAAAGAAAATTAACAGTCATTGAAAGCCTGTTCTCTGGTTGGCCTTAATCACTGGCTTGATGATAAAAATCAAACTGTGTCTCAAAGAATAAACATGTAGCTATAATATAAAACATTAAGGATACTTCAGTATTTGTGTGTTCGTCTGGAGGATGTACGCAACATGTAGGGAGTTCTTATTTCATATCTTGCAGAAATTCATAGGAGCTGTCTCTCAATGCCTCTTAGATCTTTTCTAATATAGCTGGACACGTTACAGACCTCCTAATTTCCTGCTCTTCTACTCCTACAATCTTGTTCCTCTCTAATTGCCCCTTACTAAATGGCATCAACTGTCCTGTATCTCAAATGTAAACTCTAGGTGTGATGTTTGATTCTTCTCAGTTTTCAACACTTTCATCCTTCTCTTCACCATGTCCAGCCAACTTGACTTTCGACTTTTTTTGGTATAACTGCTGCTCTCTACCTCCAGGACTTGTCACCTTTCCCTGAGTCACTGTCTTCAGCTAAATAGACTCCAAACTGGTATTTCTGCTCTGGTTCTTCTCCCCCTAGAGATATCTTCTTCACATAAGTCAGGGATATTTTTCAAAAATTTAAAATAAATAGAACTCATCAGTGGTTTTTCGTTAGGGGAAAAGTTGAAGTTGTTACCCTTGCTTACTTGAGCTCCCATCTGGAGGCTTCAACCTGACTTTCTGATTTCATTTCCCACCGTTTTCTTCCTTGGGTATCCTGTCTTAGTATTGTGGTCTTCAGGAAGTTCCCCTAACTTGCCTTGGCTCTTCTAGCCTCAGGGCTTTTCACTTGTTCCATCTGCTGGAAACCCTGAAACTTCCTGGCTTTCTGCAGATTATAACAGGCTACCACTAAAACATTGCCTCCTCAGAAAGATCTTCTCTGACCCCCCAACAAATACTTCCAACTCGTTACTTTCTATCTCTTTATCCAAATCCATTTTCTGTCATATGGTTCCTGTTTATACCTAATGCAAAGATATTGTGCCTTTAGAATCCGGTGATTCACTCTTAGAATCTAAAAACATGCAGAGCACCAAAGAAGTATTTGATAAGTATTTGTTGAATGAACTTAGTAAAGAAAGTAGACAATAGTTTGTGTAGCATCATCTAAAGGAGTAAGACATTGTTCTGTAGCCAGGAGGACCTGAGTTATACTCTTGGATTAGTAACATGTTTTACTTTCTGTACTTGGAGGAATCATTAAATCATTGTATTTTCTCCTATAAAAATGAGAATAATGATGTCACGCTGGGTTTTAGAGAGAATAAGAGATGAAGAACGCTATGAACACTATGAATGGTTGGCCAACAGGAAATGTTCACTGAGACTACTGCTACTAATAAATAGTGAATGTAAAGGCAATAATTTGGTGTCCTGAATTACAGTGAGTCTGTTTTATCAAAGAAGAGTAAAATAAAAAGCTCAGCTTTTGATTCATCGTTAGGGACTTCTATTAGACTCTTGAAGAAGAACCTCTGGGAAATAGAATAAGTACCATGGCATAAATATTTTAAATTCATTTGGGACAAAACAATAAAAAATAAACAAAAGGGTAAAATCTTATATTGGAAAAGAAATCAATCTGATGACCTAATGCATCTTTTTTATTATTTCTGGATAGAGTGTGCATCTTTAATTCATTGAATTCTATAATATTTCTATGCTGGGATACACTTAGATGACAATTATACTCCTATCAACAAAATTGGATTTTAAAAAGACACACTAAGGGTTTCCTTATTGGAAAGTTTTCCTATATAATATGTTAAAGCTCATTGACTAGATGGATCCACACTTGCACTTTGAGTGAATTACAAAAGGTGCCCTTTCCTCTTGGCAGATGATGCATGCACCTTTGCATATGTAATGGAACCCATACTTATGGCTTGATCGTCAGAGCCTGGGCTATATTGCAGTTTCTCTCATCTCCCTGGCTGATTTCCCTTTTACATGGTACAGCCCAAACCAACCATATGCAATGGTGCTGTAAATATTAAATAATGAATATGAAGACAAAACAGGAGTCTGAGAAAGTGAACCAAAGATTGACAAGGCTCAGCTGGTAACTTGGAACAGTGTACAGAATCAAAGAGACATATGGCTTTTACAATGAAACAATTATAGTCATGTGACATTTAACTGAGGATCACTAACGATTATTGATCTAAACTCTAAAAAAAGTTTCTAAGAAGCACACTTACCAGTATTTTAAGACTGAACTAATAGTTTGATAAACTTGCTGAAGTAAGAAAGATAGGGTGTGCAAGGGAGAAAATGATCAGGAGCTGGATTTGAATAATGCAGTTTGAATATCCCTTATTAGAATTGCTTGGGATATGAAGTGTTTCAATTTTTGGATTTTTCAAATTTTGGAACATGTGCATATACATAATGCAATCTCTTTTGGATGAGACCCAAGTCTAGACATAAAATTCACTTAGATTTCATATATGCATTACATATACAGTCTGAAGGTAATTTTATAAAATATTTATGACAGTTTTGTGCATGAAACAAAGTTTCATAGTATGGAATTTTCCATTTGTGACATCGTTTTACAACTCAAAAAGTCACAGATTTTGAAGCATTTAAGATTTCAGATTTCCAGATTAGGAATGCTTACCCTCTACCTGCTTTTAAAGAATGCCATCAACATTCAACTTAATTGTAATAATCTTTACTGAGCATTCATTCTACAGTTGGGCATTTTGAATTGTAGAAAAACAAGTTTTCGACCTTATGAAAACCATACCTGGGAGCATGTATGAATTACTATTTCATATATTACTGCGATAAAAAATATCATAAGAACAAAGAAGTCAGGTCTGCATACTGACAGGTGGATCAGGAGAGAAGTGGAAGTGGGTTATTTCATTGGGAGCCTTTAGCTCCGGCAAAGCTAAAAGCCCTTAGAGGGTAAGAACCCTCTGTCATCTTAATGTAATATCCTGATCCTTTGAATGAGTGAGAGAACAAAAGTTTTCAGCTGAAGATAAACAACATGGACAAAGGCTGGGATGGAAGAATGTAGGGCCTCTTCAGAGAAGAGTAGATAATCCACATTGGCAGGAGCGCAGGGGACACACACAGAAAGAATATGAGTCCTGGTTTGCAAGATACAAAAGATGAAAGAAATAGACTAAATTCTAACTGGGTGTGGTCTTTTTCATGTTTCTGTATGTTTTTAAATGTAATATATTTTCTTTTGAAGGCTTTTGTATATGATCAGTGTTATTATTGATAAAGTGATTTGCCTTCCACCTGAGAATGGGTCCAGGAGAGAGAAAAGGCATTTAGGAGGATGCTCCTCCTGTAGGGCCTTAGAGAAGCTTTGAGCACTTGATATCAGATGAAAGTGAAGGTAATGGAAGTGAAAACTGGGCAAGACCTAGCAACTGGGTGAGCTGAAAAAGGGAGAAGAGAGTTAAAGGAGACTGACATTTTGTATCCAAGAAAAATACAAAAATAGTGATATGTTTAGCAGATTTGGCAAAGCAAAAAGAGCTATTTGGAACTCTGGGAATTAATAACATATTTCTTCTTAAGAGCACATAGAAATTGAACTATAACATAAGCCAATTTGCATTCAGATTTGTGGTAATTCCTTAGCTCCTTTATACCTTCTTAAGATAATATTCTTACTTATTTATTAAGCTCCAGTACATTTTATGTCATCATGCATTCATGCATTTATTCCTATTTTATATTAAATAATGCAATCAGATTTTGATTTGCAAATATAAATTAACTCACATGTAAGTGAGTTAACATAAGCATATAGCAATAAATAAATGCTCATATTTGAATAATTTTTGTTCAGATATGTTGTATACATATATCTTTTTAAATGCACTCTCACATTTCTGATTTTTAAACTATTTATTTATTTACTTATTATGGTGCCAGGGATTGAACTCAAAACCTCATGCATGCTAGGTAAGCAGGGTACCTCTAGCTCTTAACTTCATATTTTGAGATAATTATTAAACCTACAGAAAAGTTATAAAATAGAGCACAGTGTTTCCATATGCCCTTCACCATTCTTTCTTAATTTTAATATTATATAACCTTGCTTCAATGATCGAAACCAAGAAATTAACATTGGTACTGTTGATTGATTTTAATGCTATTGGTCTCTCAATCATTATAAAAATACACATATAAAGAGATAAAATGTAGCCTACTCTTCATATGCTCTGAAGGCTATTTTAAGCTTCCAGACAGTGAGAATTAGTATGATGGATTATACGCTACACTGTTAGCCAATGACTATTAACACAACCTTCTACATATGATCTCAGTACTTTATCATGTTCTCCTTTATGTTATTATTTTTGATTCCAACAAACAATTTTGACCCAATATAGCTGGCACAAATGTTTGTAAGTAACAGCAATTTGCAAACACACACACAGAGAGAGAGAGAGAGAGAGAGAGAGAGAGAGACAGAGAGAGAGAGAGAAAGAGAGGCAAGGGAGAGAGGCATGTTTAAAATAAAGCAAAGAAAGAACATCACTGCGTATAAAATTGGAGGTTCAGTTGTGACTGGTAACACCAAAGAAATGGTTAAAAATAGAGGAGAATGATGAATGAGCAATCAAGGACTGGTGGAATTTTTTTGACATTATTAAGCACATTATTCATATCTCTGGATTCTGGAAGGAGTGGTCAACAATTCTGAAAGAGGAAGAAGACTTGTGTTACATAGGGACTTTTAAATCCATCTTATAGAAAATTTCTGAACTGCTGAGTTTTTGGCCTGGCATCATCCAACTCCATTTAGGCATCCAGCCTTCTTTCAGTATGCACCTGTGTTAAATACCCCCAACCACCCCATGGCTCCAACCAAAACCCTACTTTAACCTCTCTATAATCCCCCAAATCTGATTCATCTAAAAGTGCTGCTACGTTTACCTCACAAATATATTTTTAAACTATCTCATTCTGTGTTCTTAACTACTGTCGCCCCAGAGTATGGCTTTCTCTTCTCACACAGGAGCCATTCCAATAGCACCCCAAATGTTCTTGGATAGTATCTTTCTCTTCTCCAACCTCTTCTCTATAGAGAAATCAGAATTCTATTTTTAAGTTATGACTCTGATCATGTCACTCCCCTCTTAAAGTTTTCCCAAGTCTTTTCATAACTCACATATTGGAAGCTCTCTTTTTTTAAAAAAAGACCCAAAAGTCTCACATCAATCAGCTTCTACCTATCCCTCCCAATTCATCTTTCTGTTTGCCCAGATGGGATCCCTGGCAGGCAAGATGTCCTTGGCCTAAGAAGCAGAATGTGGAACCTTCTCTCTGTCACTACCTCAGACTTGATCCACCCTCCAGCATCTTCTTAAAGGAAAGTTCTACTGCACACCATCCAAGCTGAAGTAGGGAGAAGATAGGATATCAGGGAGTTCTCACTTTATTGTTACTATCTTCAGTGTGGGTAGTGGTCTGGACTTGTTAGGGTGCTTTGCTCACACTTTTGAAGTTCCCCTGGGAGTATTTGATTGCAAATCCTATCCATTGGGCAAAAAACCTACTTCTACTCTTGTCTCCCAACTTCACCTCTTCCAACGATTTTATAGAAACTTCTCTTCCTAAAAATTAAGACAAGGGCAAGATATAGTGTTCATCCAAGAAATCTTCAGAAAGACTTATTCCAAGTCTTGTACAGTTTCAATGTGTTCAGAGCTACCTACTTCGAAATTACTGCAAGGTGTCTCAGAATTAACTTTGTAATCTATTAGCTTTTAAATACATTTATTCCAACTAAAAACTTTTAATGTAATGCACTGATATGTGTATGAAATGAATAAAGATTTGTAAATGAACAATTTCAACTCTTTAAATTAGGTTTATCATACTGAACTTTGAAAGGGCAATTCAGTATATATTCATATAGATGGGCCACATTATAAAAACTTTTAAATGCAAGCCAAATTCTTTAATGCATTTATATGCTCTGTCAATGATGTTAATAATTTTATACCTAAGAGTATTAAGCATTCCTTGCAACCTTGTTTTCATCTTATACATGGTTAAACATTAAACCTCCAAAAAGTGGCCTACCTGTGCATTATTCTTTCAATAGGAGTGAGTTACTATACATGTGTTTGGGGTGGTACACTAAAAGGAACCCCTATTAAATTAATTAAAGTGTTATTATAGTACTTACATGGTAAGGTTAAAGCATGCTACTATTAAACATGCAGTCTAAAATCCAGAATACACATTGATTTTTGCTTTTAAAGACAGAGGGAAAGTGAGAAAGAGAGAGAGAGAGAGAGGGAAAGAGAGAGAGAGAGAGAGAGAAATTTTATTTTAGTTTTATCATGTGGCTTTCATTGCTCCAACACTTCGTTGTACATGGTGCTGGGGTTTTTGAACTCATGTACTTGTGCATTCCAGGCAAGCACTATAATCGCTGAACAACTGCTCCAGCCCCTACATTGATTTTTTAAGAGGCTTAAAATATAAAACTTTTGATTTAGTATCTCAGTCAGAAGAAACACCTTGATTATAACTTATAACTGTGCTTTATTAACTTCTTAACCTACTTTTGGCCACAGCCTATTAAGAATGATCCTAACTGCTGATCCAATCTTTAGTGATTTGCTCTTTTTACTTTTAATGAACATATTTTGTATTCCTAAAATAGATCTGAGCAATTAATTTTTAAAATTCTCAATTACTTTAGTAATATTATAAATATTCCTGTTTATTATGTAGTATGTAGTATAATATTTAATTGTAACATTAAAAAGTAAACTATATATGTGTGCTGCTAAATTCACTTAGTTATTAGTAAATTTATAGTACTAGGGTTAAGCCTTCTAATCTATATTGTGATGTACTTAAAATTTTCATTTGGATAGTTAAATAGAGGCCATAATTAAATAAAATAAATCTCATTGGTGAAATATTTTGCTACATGAGTAGGTACTCTCTCAGGGGACACACATGTTCTTTATAGAGAATGATCTGTATATTTGGTTCCAGAATTATCATGTACTCCAATTAATAGCTGAAGTAACTCAAATTAGCATTGATTATTTTAGGAAGAAAGTTGTTTCATTAGCCTTTGAGAAAAAAAAATTCATAAACTAACACCCCAAGTATGCAGTTTCAGCTAAGCAAAATTAGAAACCTGAATTATACATGAAATAGTGCCAAGGTTTTTTTTTTTTAAATATTGTTAAGAACTATTGTCTAATATGTTCAGTTGTAATTGTTGTGATTGATGATCTCGGAATACAGGGAGGATTAAAAAGAGATACCCTTATTTTGTACACCATTCTTGAGATGCAGCCTCTGCAGCTGTCCCTGGCCCTGATAATAACATCCAAACTCTTCCTTATTACCTATATATCCTTGAGTGGTGAGCTGACCCATCCAAGCCAGCCTCTCTGCTTTCTGGCTTGCTCTAGTAGTGCTGGTCTCCTCTTAATGAGTTCTAGTGTGCTGAGTGCCTTCCTGTCTTGGGACCCCAGCACAAGCTACTCCATCTAGTGCAGAATCTCTGTGTGATCTTCTTCCCATGTTCTCATTTTTCAAACTGATTTCCTGTTTTGCCTTCTGAAGACCTTTCCACTTAGTATTTCCTGACCAGCCCATCCATGTGACAACTCTTTCTTCTCACTTTTATTATTCTCAATCACAGCACACAATGCTATAATCATTTTTAAGTATTTGTGATTGCAATTTTAACACTAGGAACTTGCTAAATAGATGCAACAAATATCTATTGAACAAAGATAGATTTCTCTTAGAACCTGGGAAAGTATAAAGACAATAAAAATGTTAGTTGAATGAATGGATGGATTTAAGACCAAAGGACTGCTTGATATAAAATGTTGTCAATATCTACCACATTTTGAGAGTCATTTCATAAATGCCATTTAGAGAACACACCTCTGTTAAATGTTTTATATCCCCAAGAACAGTTGTCAATTTATTGCACATTTCCACATTCATCTTTCAGAATATATATAGTCCTTTTTTAATCTGAATACAGAAAAAATAATGCTCTCTAGGAATACTTTCATTTTCAAACTTTTATTCAACATTTGTTTTAAGAAGTAAAATATGAGCTTAGAGTCTGGAGTGGTGACTCAGTGGTTACAGCACTTGCCTGGCATGCGTGAGGACACAGGTTCCAATCCCAGTAGCACATATACAATGAAATGTCTGAGCAACAAAAGCCACATTAAAAAACTGAATAAAATTGATTTTCTCTTCCTATCTCTCTCACTGTCCCTCTCTCTCTAATAAAATAAAATGAATTAAAATATGAGCTTAGAGTTCTCTAGTTTTCCATTTGCAAAATAATGTCTCAGTCAAATATATGTGCTCCTCAACTTAAGATGGAGTTTTCCGCAAAAACCCATCATAAGTTGAGAAGATACACCCAACCTACTGAACATCGTAGCTTAGTGGCATTTAAGAGTTTCAGCTCACTGTTCCTGTCCTCCACTGCAAGATAATATGGTACCGTTCATTGCTTGTCCAAGAAAGATAAAAGTTTGAAATTGAAAGTACAGTTTGTACTCAGTGCATGTTACTTGATCTCCATGGTTAAGTGGAAAAATACAACTCAGTTTTAAGTTGGAAACATCTGCATACACAATCAAAGTCCATTGGCTTTTGATAGCAAAGATTAGCTTTGCAAATGCCGATCCGGTATTTTTAAATTATTAAGTAGAAATTGAGAAATGTGAGTCCATTCACTGGATTTCTAACAATGATTTGGACTTGAGAGTTGCCATTGGAAAATTATTAAGACAGAGGTTCCCCTCCAAATAACAATGAAATATATTTAATATGATTACAAAACAGTACATATAGTTCATATTGGGTTTCCCTTACAGTCCTAAACAATAACAAAAATATATGAAGCTTTATTGCCTACTTAGACATTATAAATGCATTTAATATGGGCCTGTGATTTTGGGATACATGGAATATTGTTTATAAAGTTAAATATAATATGTATCGGTACTGTGAATTGAACACAGGCACACTTTGCTACTGAGCTACATCCCTAGCACTTTATATTTTTTTATTTTGAGAAGTACTGTTTTGGATCATTTGAAACATGAAAACTTAGCACCTATGAACAAATTTAATTTAAAAATGAAAAATACATCACATTTTCTTCTTATATTTTTTAACTCTGGAGAAAAAGAAAGAAAGTAAGAAAATACAGCTAGGGATTTCAGATTTTCCTTTAGGAAATATTGGCATTTCAGGCAAACTTTAACAGAATTAACTTGATAGAACTCATTTCTGAATTTTTAGGTAAGTTTATTTTTGATCTGAAAGGATACTTGTTGGGGTTGAATGCAAAGCATAAAATTAAAACAAAATGTTAAACACCATGTAAGGGATGCAAGTTTAAAGGTTGTTTAGCTTTAGAGCCATTTAAAAATAGCATGACAGTTAAAAAATGATAAACAAAAAAAAATTAGCACATAAGGTCTTCTGGTTTGCTTTTCTGTGTGTAGATATTAGAGTGACACCTATCTTCATTTTACATTTTGTTCCATTTACTTGAAATAACCTTTTGGCTTTTTAAGTGATTGCATGATGAATGGTCCAAGCTGACATGACACTCTGCCCTGGCCCTATTCTGTGTCATCTGAGTTGTTGTCGGAGGCTCAGCCAATTTATATCTGACCTCCACACACCAAATGTTCTCTACGTTCATTGTGGTCCAGAACATTATTTGTGCAAGTGAGCTTGCACACCTGCTCAGTCTGAAGAGTAGCCTGGCACGGAGATCAGAGGAAGCAGGAATAGACTCAGATGCTCTTGTGGGGAAGGCCATTGCAAAGAAGGAGACAACTGAATAGCTGCCATGTCTGAAGTATATGAGGACATCAGAAATTTAGATCTGGAGGCAGCTTGTAAGAGAGTGTCTCCAGGATGTCTTTTGGGTATTGACAGACCATTTGGAGGTTTGGCATTGGGCTTGTTAGCCATTACTTATACATGCAATAAATATAGCAAGAAATGTATCCTTCCTGTTTAGCAACATTTAAGGTACCACAGGACATGTGAGTTTACTTTGATGTCCTTAATTGTAGACTGTATGTGAATTAAACTCAGTTTACCTTTTGTCACTAGAAAAGAGAATTTCATTAACAAAAGGTTCTATAAAAATTATTCAATGGTGGCAGAGAAATGTGGCACCATAATGCTTTGCAGAAAAAAAGAAATGTTGAAATAAAAAAAAATTGTTTATTTCTAAAAGCAGAAAACTTTCTCAAACTAAAATTTCAGGACTATGTAATTTGCACCAAATGGCACAGATAGTTTTTTCTATGATACAGCCAAATGGTTTGATTTAAATTTGCATTATCCTTCTTATATGGAAGGGACAGACTGCATTTTGAACAACTAATATATTTTTAATACTGTTTATTAGAGAAGAGTAAATTATAATCTTGAATTTATTCATTTACTGCATATTTGAGAACATCAAGAGGCTATGCAAATTGAAATGATCATAATTGATGAGAAAAAGGAAATATCCTCATTTGTAAAATAAAGACAGGAAAAACAGAGAGATGTTGGTCAAAGGGTATAATGTGACAGAGCAGATGAACAAATTCTGGAGATCTGTTTTAAAGTTTTGTGACTATAGTTAATAATAATGTTTTGTGTACTTGAAAATGGCTAGGACCTTAAATGCCTGGCCACAAAATCATAATTATTCATTAGCTTGATCTAATCATTGTGAAGTGTGTGTGTATATTAAAACATCACCTTGTATACCATAAATATACATAGCAGTTGTTAATTATGCCTTATTTAATCTGGGGAAAAATAAAAGGACTTGGAAATCATTTAACTATACAGTATTGGTATATAGTAGTTTATTTTGTGCAATCATACAGTTTACAAATATGAACATTATGTTATATTTGATGTTTAAGAATATTTGAAATGATAATTTTCTTATGTGAAAAAGAAGTACATAGTGGGCATATTTCTTTTGTGGCCTGAGATATGCCTTCTTGTGCAAGAAAACTCTAGGATCAAAAATTTTGATAATTTTGAGGCAAGAAGAGATTAATTAGAATATACTTATTGAGAGACTACAGGAAGAGACATTCAAAATAAAGGATTAATATGTTAAGTTCAGGGTAAAATATCTGATGTGTGTACATTTTTCTTGAAATAGTAAATTGGCTATGTAATCGTATTTTGATCCCATTAAAATGCAGGTGAGAAGCATCTTCCTTCTAAGGTTTTTATTATTTAGAATGCATGATTTTTTAAAAAACACAACTTCAATGAATATAATAATCTTGAATTTTGGTTGAGTCTTATGTTGCAATACCAGTTTAGGCATGTTTTCTTTAAATGACCATGTACACTAATTAGAAAGAAAACAATTTAGAGGGATCTGTATCAAATACAGCCCCACAAATAGTATGAGCTTTTCCCAAGGATCCATATTATCCTTGGACTTGGCTGTTGTATTATTCTTTAAATGGAATTGATTGTGTGGTTGTAATGAAAGTAACAGATTGATTTCTATCCAGTGTTACAAAGAGTAAATAGAAAAATGTTCCTGCCTTGACCTGCATTCATAACCAATGGGATTTTCTGGCTTTATACCCAACCTTTAATAAGAGATAAGATGCAAATGTAATAAAACTGGCTTCAAAGTTTAAGGGTCTTTTCAATGCTCATCAGAGATGTTTCTTGTTGCATTTAGATGTGTTATATTGATTAGCTTACAATCACCTAGGAAATGTTACTTTCTTTAAATGCAATTCATAATTTATCATGTAATTAGCATTCATAGAATAGTGCCTTATAAACATAAAGATTATTGGAGTGAGGGTTCTGACACAATGGTATATATTTTAATTTTCCTTAAAATTGAATTATCTTTTTTATTTATATAAGCCAGTGAAAATGGTTTAACTTTGCACCTACACAGATTGTTTACAGCTAACAAATGTATTTGTCTGTGGTATAAATTTTTACATTGCAAAATACCCAGAAATATGTAATATTAGTATATTTTATTAGCATCTTATAGTAGCATTTTCTCTAAAGAAACCATTTCTGCTGAATTTATAATTATTATTATATTATTTACTAAGAAATGAAATGTTTGTTCTCATTAGTGAACTCTTGGTCTTTTTCCTGTTTTTTCATAATTATTAAGAAGATAGACATATATGCTTGGTATAATTACATTTTTTATTCTAATAGTCAGTACTTCTGAGTCACATTCCTATTTATCCTTTTGTAAATAAACTCAAGTCCACATAAGCAGGAATTTAAAATATAAAGTGCAATTGGTAACTTCACTTTTCTATAAATGAAGGAATGCAAAAAAAAAAACCTAACAATTCATTTGTAAGCAACAGTTTCTTCACACATTATGTGACTTTATTTCAATTTGTTTTATGTTTTGGGTAAAACAGTGTAGTATAATGATGCCTAAATGAGACAAAACAAAATAAAAACAAACAAAAAAACTAAAAAAAAACAAAAAACAAGACAAAACAAAACAAAACAAACTAACACATTTGACTCCTGATGTTTCTCAGTTGTAGCTTCCAAGAGCTCCCTATTCTTCCCAGCCCACTTGATACCCCGCAGGTTGTGGCAGACAATTCACAGGAAAAGCTTAGACATGGAGCTTGCACGCTTCTTGACTCCATTTTAAACCTTTTGTTCACACCAGGGTGGCATTTTTTCACACCACATGTGGCAATTTTGACTCCTATCCAACTTGTCTTACAAAATCAAAGTTGGTGAATTTTTACATTCACAGGACTGCTTCCTGAACTGCTCCTGCTATTTGAGTCATTCCTAGTGATTGGTGCAGAAGTTTACAGCAAAATGTGTTTTAGGGAGATTGAAGGAGATAGCAATATGAAAAATGTTCTGGCCTGAAACACAGAAAATAAATTTTGGATAAAGTAGAGGTTGACTGCAAAGATGATAATGTGAAAATAAAATATTCTGGCCTCTATTTTATTTATTTTGCAGTACCATGTTGAATGTTCAGGTTAATTTAAAAAATAAAATGATGACATCATTTTCAGGTTGTATAATGTTATTGTAAAAAAACTGACATGCAATCATATGACACTAAAATTCACTCTTAGGTTCATAAAGTTATTTCCCTATATTTTATAATACTCAACGGTAGCAAGTGAATTTTACTTTTAGATATGATTATTCAACATGCTTTGTTTGATCCCAAGTTCAGCTATGAGTAAAATAAACTTACTATCTAAAATGTACTAAAATAAACTTACTATCTAAAATGTACCAAAATAAACTTACTATCTAAAATGTACTATGAACCACAGCACTGAAATAATTTCCACAACAATTTCATGATTCTTAGAGCTTTTCCTTTTCTCCATGTTTAATTAAAAATATTACTTTCATCATTCATATTTTCTAATAATAATTACATGGCTATTTCAAAGGAACAACATAAGCTAATAATTATGAAATAGCAGCAGAAGTAAAAAATTTTACCAAGTGCAGAGGTATGTTCACAGGCTGGTTTCTATAATTATTAGGAAGGACATGACAACTACAAACAAAAAAATTTCTGAGATAATCTGGCAATAATTATCATGTATTTCTTTCTATATATTTATCTTAATATTTTTCTTTTGAAGTTCTTATTATCTGTTATTGTATTAATAATGGCATACAAAATAATATTTTAAAAACATTCCCTAGACATATGTTTTACTTCAGTGTTTTTGTAGAAAGGGCCCAGGAAAATTACTAGTTTCATCAACAAATAGATTATAATCATATGATTTCTTATATTTTGGGCAGTTGTAGATTAATCATACTTTTTATTTTTAAATTACTACTTTTTGAATATAAACAATTCAATCACAATATAAAGAGAAGTGAAAAATCAGTTAAAAGAGCTAAGTGTATAAGGCAGTAATAACAATTTGTAAACTGTTAAATTTTAACATGAAAGAAGCTTATTACGTATTTTATTAAATTTTTAGCAACAAAAATCAACCTAAATAAAAGAGATTCTTTTCATTGATGTGAGTTGCATAATTTATATATCAAAAGCATATTATTGTGCTTTAAGAAAAAAATACATAGCAAGTATTTGTGGATTATAGTCTTTATGTTTTCTTCCAGGGAATACTTAAATAAATCCAGTGCATTTGAATTACTCATTACAATATTTGAAATATGAAATAGATCCAATAATTGAGAAAGACCTCTTTTAGAATTTGGATTTTTTAAAAACATTTTGGAATAACAAAGCGTGACTGACAAGAACATAGTAGAGAAAGATCATTGCCTTGTAAGTTCTGTAACAGTAGGTACACTAACACAGAGGACAACTGCATACTTCAGAGACAGAAACCTACTTCAACTACAGTATTACAAAATAAAAAAACAAATGAGTTCTTGGAACAGCTGAATGCAAATGGCTAATAAGTACAAATTTATTTAAAACAAATGAACTACAGTGGCTTTTATAGTCTGGTATGTTTTATGATACATAGATATTTATCAAGCATACTTTTTCTGCCTCTCATTTAGTTAATTTAAAATCTGACTTCATTAGAGATAGAAAGAAAAATATTTTTGTATTTAAACATGAAAGTGTTTAAAAGATTAAATCCTTCATTAAAAGTGAAACAAACTATTGAAACCAAGTAAAATATTCAAATATGCACAATACCCATTTAACTGAAGTTTGATATTAAACCTTCATCTGGAAATCAAACTATTTCTCATGAAGAATATGAAAGATATTAAAATTATCTAAAGAAAATAAAGGAAGTTTATGAAATAAAATTTACCTACTTTTGCAGCTCATATGTTTGTTGAAAAAAAAAGTATGACTATTTCATATGCATGCCAAAGAATGCAGAAAGATATTAACTCATCATTATTCATTATCTAGTAGAGAAAAGCACTTTTATTGCTTTAGGTTTCTGATTTCCTACCCTCCCCACCTACTCCCTGCGTTCCGTCGGAGGACTGTCTTCTGGGCAGCATTCTTCTATCTTAGGTGGAACAAAACAGACAGGCAGGAAATAACCACCACCCAGCTGGAGAACTAGGTTTTTATGCCTTTGCTCTATCTTTGTACATTAATAAAACCAGCTGATACATTCTGCCACAAAATTCAGCTTGCTAGTAATCCTCCGCTACTTAAGGCTGGATGAAAAGAGTGCTCATTGTGAATTATGTTTCATCTGTCACAATAACCTTCTTTATTCTGCTGTGGACCTCCCCTTTGCTTGTGGCAATTAGAGAAAACATATATGCCTTAAAGTATGAAATCCTGGTGTCTTAAAACTAAACTCAAGAAAACAAAACCGGATGACACAGACAATGCTTTCAAATAAGATACTGAAGATAAGCGTATGAGGCATTTTGATGTTATTCTGATTTTATAAGGACATAGTAAAAGAAGGCATTTTAAAATTAGCAGGTGGTACAGTTGCTGTGGTTTATTATTAACATCAGTTATTGATAACAAGCAGTGGATTCTAATTTTATTAAGAAATGAAACCTGAACATTTTCATATTGTGTATTTTCTAATTAAATCATACCATAAGGGATATAAGTAAGTGATATTTATTTAGCAAGCCAAATCATAATGATTTTAGGGGCCTTTCATAAACCACAATGAATTTACGTACTTTTAAGTATATTTCAATGCTTCAGAACATTTCACCAATTTTTAAAGGGGCAAAACAAAGAAAGAAATTCCTTTAAACAGAGATTATCAAACAATTTGTTTAACTTAAAATCAATGTGATTATTTGATTTACTTACTCTTACAATCACTGAAATTACCTTGAGGCAGTTCAAGTTCACCTTTGTGGAATTAAGCCTGTCAAATTAATAGCCACAGCAGCAGCAACTCCTTAGAAGGACCCCTCAACTTTTTGGCTTCATAGGGTACAGTAAAAGTTACACGACTTGTAGTCATAAACGAGTTAAGCTCAAAGACCTTAAAAAACTACAAAAGAAAACAAACAGTTGGCAGAAAAGAAAATGCTGTAACACCAAGAGAAAGTCACTGCTGAGAAGTCACTGAAACCGTCATCGGAACAGTGGGATAAAGGCATATAAACGATTTAAGCTAACATGAAATTCATAACGTCTGAAGAAAAAATTCTAGAGACTGAAAAGAAAACCTCTTGGCCCACTGCACAGGTTGGGCACAAAAGTGCTTGCTAAGCTATCTATTTCACACATGCAACGACAGAAGGTTCGATATTCATTCGATCGATGAGTGAAAAGGCACAATGGCAAAATCAGACAGACTTCTTTTCAAATACAGATCTCCAATGTCCCCTACAGTCTGCAGACGCACGGCTGGTGGTGTGGCTCAGACGGAGCAAGGGTTACATCAAGGCTGTTCTCTGGACCGTGCAAACAGTCTAGACCAATGACCTGCAGCATCATGCCCTTTGAAGAAGAGGCAAGTTCGGTCATGATGAAGAAAAATCAAGGCGTACCCCTTTTAACAATAGGGAGCAGCTCGAGGCTGCAAAGAGGTAAGCAGGGTAAGAAGAAAACGGCATCTGCTTCCATGGTTACAGGCCAACTATGAGAACCTTGCTTTTCAAGGGAGTCTGTTCTCAGGCTCCCTCACGGGCTGTCATGCATTATAAGCAAAGACAGGTTGAGCTGAAATCCGCATGGTTATTTCAGAGTAAAATGATACAGAGCACATGGCTGGCAGAAAAAAAGTCACATGACTGTTAAGAACCAGACTTGGGCTATTTCAGAATAGAATGTTTTTTTTTTTTTTCCTTATTACAAGTTTAGATAAAGAGTAAATCTGTGTAAAACAAAATAGTGATGACAAACATGGTCTTCATTTCTCAGGCTTTTAAATGAACAGAGGTCAAGGGTTAGGACATCCCTCCTCCCAATGGCAGGACCATACAACTTATTGTTAATGTAGAATTATTGTGTATATCGTTTAAAAATATTTCCACTTTTTTGTGAGACTGTATTATTGATATATGTTCTTGTGAATTTTGCTGACTTGATTCTCTTTGGTGTCCTGCCCAAGATTTTTCTATTTTTACGTTCATTTCCATGATTACTTCTCATGGTGAGGAACTTCCTTGGTGAGGTGTTACTGTTTTAAGAAACAGTAAGGTTTCCTCTTTTGAAAATATGCTTATGAGAAATTCGAATCTGTAGTAAAACCAATACTCTCTGACAGTAGAACTGTTCTTAATTTATGCCTTTGTATTTTATTCAATGCTCAACACATCAGTGACACTACAGATTCAAATATAAAGTTTTTTCTTTTCTACAAAATATTTAGTTATTAAGTCTTTTAATGATATACTCACAGTTAATGCTATTTGAATAAAAATTTGACAAATATGAAATATAGCATATTCTGTATTATTGAGGAACTATCTACAATAATAACCACTCAAAATGCAAACATGTATAATTAACAAAGGTAAAACATTCCTCTGATAATGTACTACAACTCATTGTTAAAATAGCATAGATTTGATTGTCTTCCAACTATGCTTAATTAACTATAGATGGTCTGTAAAAATTATCTTTTGGGCAATTTTTATTTGCAATTATATCATGAAAATTAGGGAATGGTAAAGGAAAGGATGATCCAGAGACAAGGCATGAAACAATTTTCACTAAATTTCTTTTTCAGAACTATATTTAATATTGACTATTTAGGGGAAAATGACCTATTCCTTTTGTGAAAAGATTGTCTCTAACTAAGGTGTCAGGTGACTGAGTAATATGTATGTACCGTTTGTGGTTTGTAACAAAAATTCCACTCCCATAACAAGCTGGGTATTTTACTATAAATGAGTACCATATGGTCTTGTTGTGTATAGATATTCATTTCAAATACTTACCTATAAGGAAAATTTCCTTATAGGTTTGCACAAACAATGAAGTGTTTGTGATCATGATAGCGACAATTTTATGTTTTCAATCAAGAAACCAGAAAATTATTTTTTGCCCTGTTCTTCCATGGTGGTACCTTGCTTTGAGCTGGGTCAACATGGGTTCAAGGGTAAACATATGCATGTTGTTTTGTTTCTTTGAATGCGCTCAGATACACTATTTTCTTTTTTTGCATAGTGAGAAAAACATGGGGTAGAAAATGAGCTATTGAAGTGTCACTATTTTAGTATAACAATAGTTTTTATGTTAGTATAAGCCATGGACATAATACTGTCTTAAAGCAGTTATATTCTTGTATCTTTAAATAATTTACACACTGCTAAGGTAATTCAACATCAGAGTGGCTCTGATGTAACAACGTATCATATTTTCTGCCAAAGGTCAAGTGCCAGATATTTCTTCAGTGTAAAATCTTACTTGGCAATTCTCCTAAGGAAAACAAAACGAAAACAAAATACACTAAGATTTATACTTTACATGATAATTTGTAAGCTGGGGTCAAAGGAGATTGAAGCTATGCCATCAAATCTGTTGCAAAATAGATAGTTGGTTTATTTTTATTTTTTTCCAGTTAACATTTATCCTGGTCTTGCTCCTTTGTTTTTCAGAAACATATTTGGTTTCATGAATATTTATATGTGAACATAAATTACACTAACATTCAAATGTGGAATATGTAACAGAAACATTCTTACAGTCAGATTGATAGTTAATAAGATGCTATTACTTTAACATATAAATAAGCAGATAAGAGCATTTAATATTGAATAACTAGGAGAAATGATAGTATTTTCCTTACAACTGTTCTGTACATCTTAGTTATTAAATGGCTAAGTAAAATATACATACTGTATGTTATTTGAAGCAAAAATTCCACTCATATAACAAGTTGTATAGATTTAAATATTAGTTTGCATTAAATTCCAGAGTAATCATGTGTTTTGCTCCCCAGGCCACTGAAAACTCTAACTAACCTTGGCCTTGCCTGAAAAGAATTTACCCTTATGAATGTAATAAAGAGAATGACAATTTCCAGCACCTTAGTGATGGGATAGTGATTTGAATATAGTATGTGCTCAGTAAATATCTCTCCAATAAATTACTAAACCTATGCTTCCACCAATTGTCTAAGTATAATGCAGTTGCATGAACGTAAGAGCAGAATTTCCTCTATTTACTTGTATATAATTTTAAACCTTTTTCTCATGGCTTTTCTACATAGAGTGTTTTTTGATTAGTAATCTGTGATTACTAAAAGCCTACTATGTATCCTGTGAGATTACAAGTGTATGTCTACAGTCATATTTCCTAAATAAGGTCAAGCATTATTCTAAAATGTATGGGGCTGGAGCGGTAGCTCAGTGGTTACAGCTCTTGCCTGCCATGCGCAAGTACACCGGTTCAAACCCCAGCACCCACTTACACAACTGAGTGTCAGAGTAACGAAAGCCATGTGAAAAACTCAATAAAAATTGATTCTCTCTGTCTCGGTATCTCTCTCTCACTGTCTTTCTCTCTTTAAAATAAAATAAAATGTATTTTATGTTTTTTTGGGAAAAAAATCCAAGAATCAAATAAATATGAGAGGGATGCTATGTTACACATAGATTTCTTAAAGCATAATAACTTTCTTATATACAACAGTTTTTAGGGAATTCAAAAGACCAATGTATATAGAGTATCCCTAAGAAGGGCATATAGTTGTCATCCTTTCACAAAATTGTTCAACCATTTTTTCATAAACTAATAATGTGATCTAATTTCATGATGAGCTGAAGCTGACTTAAACTATTGAATAAAAGATTTTAACAATTTAACAGTGTTTTCCTAAACTCTACTTTCAATTATATCATTTTCGGATCTTAAAATCAGCTTTAGTAGGAACATTTTTACTATTGACCCAGCAAATGCTACAAATTAGGAAAATCAGGGCTTTTTTCTTTTCTTTTGGATTGGTTGTTGAGCACATTTACTGATACACCATTGCTTAATTTCCTCTCTGAATCCCTGTTTGCAGGTAAGTTATAACCTCTCAGAGGTCTATAAATTTAGTGGTTTTCTTTTCATCAAAGTGTCTAGGGTTGGGAGGTAGCTCAGTAGTACAGCGCTTGTCTAGACTGTGTGAGGCCCTGAGTTTTAACCACAGCACCACAAAAAAAAATAAAAATACAGCTATTATTTTAAAAATATCTATTATATCAAAAAGTCATATAGTTTATCTTTCTAATTTCTCCCATTTACCTGGATAAACATGTGTTTTCCTCTCTATCCCTCTTCTATCAGAATACTTATGTACTTGGATATACGACCTTCTAATCACATCTAAGTGAGTCCTGACACCAGGGTTCTGGAAATTGCCAGACATGCCTTGAGTGTCTCTCTAACTTGCTTTACTTCATCACCTCCAAGTTTTATAAAGCAGATACAAAGAATATATAAGTAGTGTACACCTTCATAATGCATGTCATTTAATTTTAGTCATTTTATCAGTGGTATAGACCAGCTTGGTATCTGGCATGGGACTGTCAAGAGGCATACGAAAATGGAATATCTATGAATAGAAAAATTGAAATACACATTTTTGACAGAGAAGCCACTGAATTACCAACTGCTATGTACCCACTGAATCACTGTGGAAAGGTTAGAGGCAAAATCTCTAAATATGGGTGGATTATAAATATATATATCTGGCTAAATAATAATTAGAGTTATATGTGGATTCTTTTGGAGTCTTCTAACGTGAAGCAGTGAGATCTATGGTGATGTGCTTTGGAGGAGCTTGGGGATCTACTTTGTGACAATACAATGGATGATTTGTATTTGATTTGTATTATAGTTTTAGTTTAACTTCCCAAGCACAAGCACCCCAAACACTATGTAATCATTTTGTATGGGCCACAAATTGGTTAATTAACTTGAGTATGCATTTTTGGCCAAGTGTTTTGCTATTCATTTGGAATTAAAACATGACTCATACAGAGCTTTTGTCTTTGTAGATCCCACAATCAAATGTGCGAAGAAAGCACCTTAAATGTTCTGCTATGAGAGAAAATCATCTGACTATAATTCTTTTTATTTTAAATTACATACACATCTGCATTTTGAATTTCTAGAGTTCTCCAGGTTTAATTCCATAAGCTCATAGAGTTCCCGGATTCCATTCTTATCACATTGTAGGTGTTGTTGGATCACAGAGGGCTTCATGTTCATAAATACAGTTATGAACAGGGCAGCCAGGATGCCAAGAATACAACCTTTAATATTATCTTAAATAAAGAGTAAGTGAGATAAATTACAGAACCTATGCATAATTATGTTTATAAGCACAAGGAAGCATTTTACACAAAGTGTAGCTTCACAGAGAATACTTTGAAATTATCATAAAATAAATAAATCAATTATAAGGCAATGGAAATTCCCACAGACTTAGATAATATTATGTACCTGTGTGCAAGTGTGAAATACATGCTGAATACTCATTACCTAAAATTTTTTTTTTTAATTTGGAAAAAATCATTTGAACATTTGAATATTACACTTTTGAAAACTCTGAAGTCAATATAAACTTGTAAAAGTCTTTACAACACTTCAACAACTTTGTAAATACATACAAAATTTTAGCACCAGAAAATTCTCTTCCATCTACCATGAACCCTGTAACTCTTCTTTCATCAAAACTGTATTTCCCAAATTTGAAAGTATGTTAGTGCATAATATTTACACATGATAAGTTTTCAAATGACTTATTGGATGTCAGGTACTTGAAGAAAATATTTTTGATTTTTGATGGAAATTTATAAACACTATTGTCTTCCAATTTTAATTAATGAACTAGTCTTTTTAGATTTTTTTAAAAATCTCTCTTTTTGATAACCTAATTTTTTTTTAACCTGGACAATTTAACTTAGTTTTCCAAACCTAGCTCAGTTAATACTGCCTTTCGTAGGTATGTCATGTCTCACAGAAACATCTACCATTTTTACCTTTCCCTCTTTTTTTATTGGTACATAACTTTGTTTTTCTTCTGTCCCAATTTTCTAAGGGAAAAATAATAATAACAATAATAATAATGATGAGTAGTAGTAGTATTAATGGGAAAAATTATGTGTACGCACAAATCCTCACACTGGAAACTCTTCATAATGGAGTATGACACTCAATTCTGAACTTCCACCTACTTCTTAAAAAATTCACTATTTGAACTTTAAAAAATGAAAACTATTCTCTTCCTTCCTGTCCATTCTTTTATATGAAAGATGAAAATTGCATGTGATTGTAAGAGGCCATGTTTAAGCTCTAATTGCCCTGACTTCCAAAAATTATTATTTTTTATTACTAACATAAGGTCACCCAAAGCAGTTTCCTTTGATTAGCATGTTGCATCCTTCTATTTTTGTTGAGCATCAAATCCATTCTATGTAGTTATTGTTTATGTCTGTTTATGTATGCAGACCCCCAATGTTAACATGTGTTAAAATAAGAATCTCTCAATATGTCATATTTACAGATGGATGCTTGCTATATTACTTTGTATTCTTTTTTCTCATACAAATGATTTTGTGCACTGACTTCAACTCCTATCAGACTGTTCAATTTTGCTTTAATTAAAAATAGGCTTATTCCTTTATATATAATATATATTACATATAATATATATTTGTTTTCTAAGGCCATATCCACCTACAGTATGTTCCTTTCCAATTCGTATTTATCATCATATGTTTCATATCAATCACATCTTCATGTAATAATATTGAGTATTGTTTATTACTTATTATTTGTGCCATGTGAATTATATTTTTAGAACATAAGAATATTATCTATAGTATTCAATATTATTAAATAAGGGCAACATTTCTTTTATTTCTAGAAATAGATCAGTATATATGTGGGGTATATGATACATACATTTGAAAGCAGTCAGATTTATATCTAGTTTTATGCCAGTTAAGCAGTTAATAATGAATAGTTCTTCAAATTGGAGACCTCTAGGGGTATAGTCAATATTCAAATTATGATTCAGGTATGGGGTAGAAACTGAGATTTGACATTTCTCTGAAGTCCCTAAAAGGTAAAAATGCTGCTAGCCTGTGGATCAGAGTTAGAAGGTCAAGGGGTTAGAGGATCTTGGTTCAGATTTTGACCTTGCCCTGATTCAAATCTTGATCTAGAAACTTAACCTGACTCTCTTCCTTATCTATATGTGAGTGGGATCATGTTTCTCCTTCCCACTCTGAATTGTTCTGTTTCAAATTAATGTAATCAGGAATATGTATGGAAACAAAAGAATGTGAGTTAATGTGGCCAGAAATTTCCTCTCATCCCTCAAATAGCATATTTCATATCAATAACCCAGTTTCTATTGGAGTCTGTCCACTTGGCTTAAAATGATGAACTCAACTATAAGGTTGTGTTTCGATGATTTCATCCTCTTTTTATTCTCTTTTGTCCATTCATTCATTCATTCCTCAGACATTTGCTGTATAGCTAATGTGGCATGGGTTGTGTCAGCTGCTGGTGACATAACTGATTCCTTCCATTTACTTGTATTTTCTCTCTTCTTTCAAATAAGTTCCTATATTGATTTCACTCTGTGCCCCTTATTTTCCATATCTTTTTCTTCTCGTTCAATAGAGTGTTGGAAACATTAATCTGAAGGTAACATTCATTTTCTTTGGATTAATTGTATTTAATTCCACAAATATTTACTGATCCTCTACTGTATGGTAGATTCACTGCAAAAGCAATATAAAACTGAAGAAGATATACAAATAACTATCTTTTTTTTTTCAAACAATTCATATTTCTTTTGGGGGAATGGGATATCCAACACTCCTTCAAAATACTAATCATAATAGCAGGCAAGATATGAGTGGTGTCATAAGAAAGGCTTTAAAGGAAGAACTCAGAACTGATTTGAGGTTTGCGGGAGACTTTTTAAAAGATGACTAAACTATGTTGGAATCAAATGCAAGGAACAAAGGGTGGTTAGATATTACAGCAGGAATGAATTATGCCTTCCCCTCGCTTTGCTTTTGTTTCTGTTCAGTCGCTTCGGCAAATGGTCTGGTGTGGGCAAAAGGTCTTAAAACTGTATGAGGTAAAGCTGGAATCTCCTATTGTCACCCTATCCTGGCCTTCCAGCTATGCTTAATGTGGGGTCAGGAAGGAATCTTTGAAAGTTACTGCTACTCTTGGCCTTCCTACCATGCATGCAAAGAATATCTTCACTACTGTGGGATTTAAATATAAATCCATTTTCCTAGGGTAAAGGCAGAGGGTTCCCAAGTTCACATAGAGCAGACAGATAACCTTTGGCCAATTTTCATGGAGGCAACGTACCACAATGGACACAATTTTTTTTTTTTTTAAAGAGAGAGGGATGGTAAGAGAAATAGAGAAAGAGAGAGTTAATTTTATTTAGTTTTTCATTTGGGTTTCGTTGCTCCAACACTTCGTTGTGTACGTGGTGCTGGGGTTTGAACCCAGGTCCTTGAGCATGCCAGGCAACCTCTGTAACCACTGAGCCACCACTCCAGCCCACAGAGGATACAATTTAATAGGATGTCTGAGGTCACTGGTTGCTAGTGGGCCTGGTTCACTAACTTCCTAGTCTTTTGATCTTAGAGAAGGTACTATCCTCTGTGAGTCTTCAGTTCTTTCTTTTAATAATGGAAAAAATAAACCCTGCTATTTTCAGTGGTTGTGGTGAGAGATCAAAATGACAAATAAATTTGAAAATATAATCTTTGCAAGTGTCAAGTTTTGTACAGGTATAAGGGTTTTTCCTTGAAATTTTTCTTACACCTCCCTATTGAAAAATTGGAGTGGGAACGGGAAGGGCTAAACCTTTCTGCCTCTTTTCCTACTGCTTTAAATGAAATGTCTCTTTTTTTTTAACTCCATCATTCCAGGACTCACTATGATTTTGAAAACATATCTTAACGATTAATTTGCTTTAGTAGTTTTTTTTGGTAGAACCCTTAAATCATCTGCAAAGCTGCTTCATCTTTTTTATCTCTAATGAATTTTTTATTTGTGTCTGACTATACTAATGACTTTGTCATTCTGACCTTAGTTTAAATACCATTTCTTGCTCTATCTGCCACCCACTGGTCCCTGCTTCCCACACCAGGGCATGTCTCCCCATCCTCCTTTACTTGCTCTGTGGCACTTTTCATTCTCTGGAATTACCTTTGCTTATTTGCTTGTACACTGTATGTGTCTTTAGTCAATAAGGTTTTATTAGTTCATTATGTGACAAGCACTAGCATAAGAACTTGGATACAACTGTGAGCCAATAGGTGTGCCCTTAAGGAGACAGACGCTAATAAATATTGACAATAATAACTGTGTATAAATGTCAGGTGGTAAAGCATGCTATAAAGAAACATAAAGGAAGTTGAAAGATTGAAGAGTGAAGGTCATTGTGCCATTTTTATGTCTGATGTTCAGGACAGGGTTCCCTGATTAGATGCTATTTATTCAAAGTCCAGGAGGAAGTAGGGGATGGTTGCTGGGCACGCATCTAGGGTAAAAGTCTTCCAAGCAGCGGGGACTGGAAGTGCAAATACTCTGATGTGGGGCATGAATGGTTGCTCAAACACAAATGAAGAGGCCAGGGCGGGCTGGAGAGCAGTGGGCTGGGTGGAGGTGGCAGGTGATGAGACCCCAGAGTTAGAGGGTAGGGACCTGGGCATCATGTGGCTGTGAAGTTCAGGCCAAGATCTGAGATCCCTCTGCCTGGATCGGGGAGCATCATGGCAGACTTTGGGCAAGACAATGCATCTTCAGAAATGGCTGTTTCTGGCTGCTGTGTGATGACAAAGAGGTTATCAGCTGGGAGGGGTGAAGGAAAGAACCAGTGTTAAGCTGGGACGTAGAACTCTCGACTCACCAGATGCCACCGTGTTCATCTCTTCCCAGATCGAGCCCTGTGACTTGAATTAGATCTTGAAATTCTGTAAAGGCTGTAAACTTTCTTTTCCCTTTTCTCTTGCCTGTCTGACTGCCTGCTTTTCTTCCTTCCTCCTTTCTTTCTCCCTTTCTTCCTCTCTCCCTTTATTCATCTCTTTCTTTTTCTCTCCCTCCTTTGTTTCCTTCCATCTTTTCTTTTTCTTCTTCTTCCTTTCTTGCTTTCTTTTTCTCTCTCGTCCTGAATCCTTCCTTCCTTCCTTCCTTTTTTTGTTTTCTGGTTTTCATAATATTAAAATATTTATGTATTATTTAAAAATAAAATTTTGATAAGCATTTACCAGCATATATCTGAAGAGACCCTTAGGAAATTGTTGCAACTGTCCACGTGAGATAAGATGGTGGCTTAGATGAGGGTGATAATGAAGGGAGTGACAGGAAGCGGTCCCGTTCTAGAAGGACTCATCAATAGAAATGCAGCTTTGCTGAGTGATTAAGAAAACATCTCTCACCTAAACAGCCCAGAAAAAGAGGAGTCAAGTATGATTTCAAGGTTTTTGGTCTGAACGACAAAAGGAATAGTTGTGTTAAGAAAGATGGAAAAGACTTCAGGAGGAGCAGTTTGGGAACGAGTTTCAAGAATTTGATTTTGGGTGTATAAAGATTGACCTCTTTGTTCTAGCCAAGTGGAAATATTGAGGAAGAAGTTGGATATATGAGTCTGGGTAGGGACTATCAAATTGGGAACCAGGTATAAAGAAAATGGAGTGCCCCTTTTTACCATGATTTGCAACAGGGCCCACGATCCATCAGTTTTTCAAGATTGTCATGTCTAACAGGGAGCCATTGCTGTTCTCTCACATCTTATTGAGATCACCGAGTTGGTGTTCTCTTGATGCTTTATTTAACAATATAATTTTAACAATTAAGTAAAATTTGCCATAGATTGTTGATACCCCCACTTGATCTTCCTCCAATTCAATTCGCATTTATGATTCTTGACTCTTTGAGCCAACCAGCCAGATTCCCACTTCAAAATGTGGTTCCAGGAACCAGACACTTCCTGCTTCAGAATTCAATGGCTACCTTATAAAATGCAGATTTCTACACTTGAATACCAGGCATAGTAAATCATAAAATTAAACCAGCAGGGCCCAGGAATCTCCATTAAACTCATTGCTTTGGTGATCCATTGTCATTAGTATTCACATAAAGTTTTGGCCATTTGTGTTGTAATCTGTAAATATATTTCTATCCTTTTAGAAGGATCTCCCATTGCAAAAAATTTTTAATGATGTTTATGCTATTTATATGTTTAAATTTGCCTGCTCATATTCTAGCATGTCTGGATTAGAAAAAAACTTCAGTCATATAGATTGCAATCTCAGCTAAATAGCAAAAATAAAATTAATTATTGTTTTTTACTTAATACGAAAGGTGTAAATTCAAGTTATGCTTCCATGTTAGGATAGACTTTTCAAAACAGAAAAACTCAGTTTAAGTTGTAGATATTGATTGCTATACTAATTTAAACAGCAAGTATTTCTGATTGTCCCCTGTTGTCGGCACGTGAGAGACAGGTGCTCCATTTCCTAGCCCTCTATGATTTGAAAGGAACTAGAAACTAAGTAGTAGTCAGTACATGTTGTTCTGGGGACCAGAGCAGTCAAATGCTGGTGTTCCTTCATCTTTCTTTCATCTCCCTGCATATTCAAGATGGAGCTACCCTATTTCACTGCTTACCTGGCTTGCTTTGCTTAGCAATAAGCCCATGTGAACCTGTAATAGAAATTTAGTGTCAAGGAGAATGGCTCCTTTGTTATTTGAAGCCTATTGTTTCTGCAGCAAAATCTAAAGCATCCTCATTGATCATTTCTTTCTTTAGTGAAACTGAATAACCTGAACCTGAGTTCAGTTCACACTTTTAATAAGATAATTTTATGAATTAACCTTATTGCCCACATTTTGACCATTGACAATAAATGGTAGGAGTTAAATGTCATTTCTCATACAACTTCACCAGGTGGTTTAATAAAACAAAACAGAAACAAGTTACAGACTTATTTCTGCAAATATAAAAGCTTTTACTACCAGTCAGGTACAAAACCACACACTCTGTTCCAGTAATCCAGAGGTGGTCTGTGTTCTCTCTTTTAGGGATGCTACCTTGCTCCTTGAAGAAGAGGTTTGCTGCCAATCTAATCAGCCTTGTAACAGGAGCAGGCAAAAGATCCTCCTACTACACTGAGGGCTGGATCACAAGTCAAATAGATTCTAGATCTAAGGTGCCACTTTGAAGATGTTCGATTCTTAGTCCTATGCTGAGGTTTCTTATTCTTCTTTCACACGATTGGGAAGTGATTGCCCAATATTTCTAGTCAATTATTACTTTGTTCATCAATGGGAAATTATTTGTAACAATCTTTTGAAAATTGCCAGTTTTCTGTGTTTAGTTTTACAAGAAAATATTTGTGAATTTGAAGGATTTGCCACAGTTTCCCCGGCATAAAAAATATTATGAACTATTGATGAGGAAATTTAAAATATTAGCCAACAGAGAGAATGGTTCCTGATTAACTTTCTTCAAATCTTAATTAACTTTTTCCACTGTGGAAATTAAAGGTAAACTAATGTGCTATAGACATTGCTTACTCGGGCATTTAAAGGAAAATTACAAGCATCAACAATTAATAAAAGATTTTTCTTTATGTTCACTTATGTTTTATTTGGTATACAGAAACCAGAAAACTGGCTAGAAGTTTACACTCATTTATTTAATAAATCCAAATCATTAAAACTTGCTTTTTAACAATTTACTTAACTTTAGTCTCAACATTTAAGTAGTTTACTTCACTTTTTTTTTGAGAGAGAGCGACAGAGAGAGAGAAAGAGATAATTAATTTTATTCAGTTTTTTAAGTGACTTTCGTTGCTCCAAGGCTCCAAGACTTCACTGTGTACAGGCTGCTGGGGTTTGAACTCAAATACTCGGGCATGTAACCACTGAGCTGCTGCTCCAGCCCCAGTTTACTTCACTCTTAAATGAATAAAGAACTATTTGTTGTTGGGACTAGAGTTGTGGCTTTGTGGTTATAGCACTTGCCCTGCATTCACAAATACATGGGTTCAAACTCCAGCACCCGTGTACACAACTAAGTGTCAAAGGAACGAAAGCCATGTGAAAAACTTAATAAAAATTTGATTCTTTCTGTCTCTCTCACTGTCCTTCTCTTGCTTAAAAAAGAGAACTATTCGTTCTTTAAAAATAGATATGTATGTATGTACATATATGTGTATAATTGTACATATTGTGTTTGTTTAAACAAATACACAATATATATACTTATTTAAACATCAGGTAGAATTTTTAAACAAAAATAGACCGTGTCAGCTTACAATGAAAGTCTTGAAGCATTGGATTATAATTTTTCAGTTCTGCTTTCCTGTTTCTGCATATTCACGATCTGAAAACAAGACAAGCTCTCCTTAATGTTTTAGTTTCCAAATATTTTGCCAACTATGAATGAACTAGGTCAACAGAAGAAAACATTCTTTCTACTACTGCCTACATGAATGTTCTCTGGTTTGAAAAACTGGACTCGTCCATCAATCATTTTGTTAATATTTGTGTCTTCTGACAGAGTTGGAATATGACTTGTAAAACAACATCAGTAAGCATATGTTCTCCAAAAGCCTCACCTCATTTCAAATGCTTTTGGTTAGTGTTCAGGATAAATAATTTCTGGATGGCTAGGAGCACAAATAAGATGGGTAAGAAATGAATTGCAAACAGAGCATACAAAATGATTTATTTTAAAACATCTAAAGGACTTGAAGTGGTCTTAAGTATTTTAACATTAGACATTAGCTTTTCATAATGAATTTCATATTAACATTCAAAATATTTTAAACTACCCTTTCACTAATAACCCCTATTGATTTAAGAAGTGCTTATAAATTCATGGATATTAAGGAATGGTTGTTGATATTCAGTATTTTCACCCATATGTCAATTTTTTTATCTCTAAAATATTTTTGGCATTTTGTAAACAACAATAACACTAGCAATAGTGTAATTTAACTGTGGCTGGACCTGTTTAAATATTTTAATTACTTTTGACTTCTGTGAACTTAAGTGTTTAGGAATTCTAGATTTCCAGAGATCAGACTTGAATTGATTATTACTAGTAAATAACTTTATTGATGTTTTGCTATTGTGTAATGATTTTTGGATAGTCCAAAAGGGTGACTACTTTTATCATATGTCGAGTGATTTCATCTGACAGACGTTAAAATTAAACTTTTACGTCCTTTATGCATCCCATTTTAATGAGGATGCTTTCATTTCAAGGTGTTTTATTTTTAATTTTAGAGTAAATGCAAAATGAGAATTTGGATGTGTGTTAGTTCATGGAAACTTTTAAGGATGACCGTATCTTATTTTCTTTTCTTTCAGGTTATTGATCATTAAAATGGCATTGTAAAGAGATAACTCTGAAATAAGAGTAAGTCATAACTATTTGAAATACCATTTGCATGTTGCACTATAACACCCCATATATCACTTGACAATTTTTTTTGGCTTTCTAATTTCATATGCTAAAATAAGGCAAAGAAAGTGAATAGAACCTATGGACCTTAAAGCACATTTTCATGTGAAGCCAAAATTTTCAGCTCAACTATTTTAGTTAATAATTTTGGGATCTGGCAAGCTGCGGTGTAGTCCTATTTTTGAGAAAAATCAACAAAACTATTTCCTTTCCAGTTCAGTGTCCCTTTTTCCCTTAAAGATTTTTTTCTCTCTTTTGATGCAAATGCTTATGAATTCAGTGTTATTATAATATTAGTATATTCTATTTCTACCGTGTTGAAAATAATAACACTTATGCTGGATTTAAACTTTTGTCAGCCAGAAGATTGACTTATTAAACCGAATGAAATAGATGTGATAGCAATCCTTGTTTTCTCTATCGCAGTCAGACGACCACAGTTAGATGTAATACACTCACATCTAAACTTTATACATTACCATTCATTGTGCTTTCCAAACAAGGACTCCTAATGTGTTTATTAGTTACAATAAGATTTTTAATCAGCTATAAATTTTCTCCTGAAATTGCATTCATCAAGTGCCAAGTAGAAATATCGTATTTTTCTTATTACTCATTAGAATATTTTAAAATAGGTGCTTTGGCTAAATTACTAAGCAATATTTTCATAAAGTGCTATGTTATTGAAACAGATTTGTGTCCTTTCCTGAAATTAAAATATACTTCTGTTTACAACATTTCTTACCCAAAGGCAGTTGATTCAATAGTACACTTAATGATAGCCTCAAAAATAAAATATAAGAGAGATGCTAAATTGAAAACAACCGGTGAATTCGGATGTGTGTGTGTGTGTGTGTGTGTGCCCGCGCACAAAAATTATATGGGTATGTAATAATATATGATTACATATTTTATAGATATGTAATTGTGTATTATATAAAAATATAATTAGAATACATTTAAGTAAATTATATAAGCATGTATAAATAAATTATATAAGTATATATATAGACATTTAAATACACATAATTATATAGAATTATGGTAAAAGTAATAATTTGTGAAACTCAAAACAGACATGTATAAAGAGAAAGTTGTTGATCATTTCCTCCACTCATCCCTCCCTGAGGTGGCCAACAGCAGAGTGTGACACATACTCTTCCACTTCACTCTCATGAGCTCCTCCAAGCTCAGTACACACAGGCACACATTTGAGCGTCTCTTTATTCAAAGAAGATACTTTTGCTTATATGCTTTGTTTTTATAGACAAACTACCAAACCTATTGCCCTTTAGCTTCTTTTTCATAGCTATCCTTTCAGGTTAATGTGAATTATGTTCCTTATTATGGCATGCTAACTTTTAATGAAATAGTATAATTAATAATTATGGTATATTCATTGTCCTTCTGTCACCTACAGTGCAGGTACCGATATTGCAATGAACTGCAAATTTGTTACGTTTTTAGTTCTAGATCTGATAGCCACATAAAAATGATCCCTATGCATTTGGTAAAGCAGGATATAAAGGTTTATGATGTAAATTGTAATTCAGTAGACAATATTATTTTACTGATCTCGGTGTGATTTTGTGTTACCCATTTCTAAAGTTACCTTTGAAACCTACTTCAGAATACAAGTGCTTTGCTACAGTACAATGGTTGTATTCTTAAGAAACCGTACTTAATTGGAAAAAAATCACATTATAAAATCATGTGTTTCAGTAGGAAGGAATGGCTTAGGGAAATGATTTTGTAACCTTCCACCAATATTTATGAAAATATTCAGAGTTCTCTAAGATCAACATCAGAAATAATGATGATGGCAAAAATAAAACCATAAATTTATCCAAATGAATGAAATTCAAGGAAACTAGATATGTTAAAATTATATTTGAGAGTAAATATTGCTAAATAAAAATGTTATTAACAATTTTATTTAGAATGATATATGTCTTCAAAAATTATGTATTATTTAAAATATTTCTTAATGTATTCCATATGGAATCTATTCATTATATGCATATATATTATATTCTGATATCAATATGATATTAAATATTTATGTATTTCATATATTAGACATATATAGCATGATATCTACCACATGGATAGATGCATTGAATTTTACCTTCTTAAATTTTACATTGAAAAAGTAATTTTTAATGAAATTTAAATTTAAATTAAATTAAGTTTAAATGTATATTCTAACAGTATTCTAACAAAGCTCAATTGTGCCTTTCAGATGCTTTTCAAAATAAGTTTTTAAAGTCTCTATGTGTGTGTTGTGTGATTGTGTATATGTGTGTTTGCTGTGTGTATGTGGTTAGTATTGAGCCTATATTTCATGTAATCAATGTGGACCAAGTAGATTTGGTCCAAATGAAGCATGAAGAGAAAGTTACAGGATGCTCCAATTTAATCTATTAACATTTATTGAACACTTACTATGCACCAGGTACTTTTCTGTAGGTTCAGTTTACAGTAGAGAACATGAATCCCAAGAAGCATTGTAGTGGTGGTCCTAGGGGCAGGTGCAGGGAAGGAGCAGGTATTAAAACACGAACCAAATATAAAACATCATACTGTTTTTGATTACACCAAATAATTTGTGAAGAAAAATAAGGTTGGATAGGAGACAAGGAAAGTATCCTCTATCTTTAGGTGGGGAAGATTTTTTTGGGTTGATAGAATTTGAGAAGAGACATGAAAGAAAGGAAAGCCTATTCTGATATATAATTATTGGGGAAGGAGCATCCCAGGTGGAGGAAAGGGCCAGGATGAAGTGTCCACAGAGAGAGCAACTTGGTGTATTTGAAAAGGACCCAAGTGACCAATATGATGGGACAAGACAAGGCGCTCTCTTTGGCCATATCAAGATCACTGGCTTTTTCTGTTAAACCAAAAGGAAAGCCACTGCAGCCTTTCAATCAAGGATATGAACTGATTTACACTTTTAATAATTCTCTGCTATATGAAGAAACAGCCCAAGAGGAAGGTGAAAAAATAGTCAAATACTTCTTACAGTCTTTTAGAAGAGTGGACTTGTGTACACTAAGTGCTTTTAAACACAGCGGTGTAAATACCATAATGACTGGTTCATAGTTTATTTAATCCACAGTGGAATATTATAAAATGGGGACTGCAGTGGTGTCTCAGCGATTAGGGCGCTTGCCTGGCATGTGAGAGTACACGAATTTGAACCCCAGGACCATATACACAACGAAGTGTTAGAGCAACAAAGGCCACATGAAAAACTAAATAAAAATTGATTCTCTCTCACTGTCCCTCTGTCTTTAAAAACAGAAAGAATATAATAATATTATTGAATCTTTAAAATAATTTTGGAATACAGTAAGTTCTACATAAATGCTATTAACCTTTTTCTCTTTGATGTTATTGTCAACATCATCTTAATACAAAGTCATAAGAGATACCTTTAAGAAAAATGATGGTCCCCTCAAATGTTTTAAAAATATCCTTTCCTTGCTTAAAGTCAAACATACATAAAGTACAGAATTTTAATGAGTAATGAGTACTATACCACATAGAGTTATTTAAGAGCATCTAATGCTTTATTCATTTTAAAACTGTTGCACAACTTATAATTAAAGCCTACATTTAAAATAACAGCTAAGATAAACCTATTTGCATTAATTGTATTATTAAAAATTAAGCTCTAATCAATTTTTCCCACTCTGGTTGATTTTGTCCTTAAATGTGCATTTTCATTTTAAGTTTACTTTTCCAGCATTGATTATCATGAGATTGGACTGTGTTCTGGGAACTAACATCTTTTATATAGATATTATTTTAATGACCAGCCCAAGTTGATATAGATGGTACATATTTTTGCATAACCCTGAATATTACCTGAACTCTGAAATTTGTGGGTTAGCACATGAACAGAGGCATATTAAACTTTAAAAGAATATAAACATGTGATTATTTTGACAAATATGAAGATTTCACCAGAAAATGTTATTGACTACACATACACACCTATAAATAATTGTACAATGAAAAAATTTGTAATCAATCATGCAGTCATTAAATGTTAGTTTGGAAGTGGATAGTAAAGAAAATTAGAATATAGATTTTTTGCTTTTTTTAAAAAGAGAGAGGGACAATGAAAGAGAGAGAGAAAATCAATTTTATTTAGTTTTTTTTTTTAATGTGGTCTTCACTGCTCTGACCCTTTGTGATATAGGTAGTGCTAGGATTAGAACCTGTGTCCTATGCATGCCAGGCAAGTGCTATAACTGCTGAGCCACCATTCCAGGCCCTGGAAAATAGTTTTATGAACTCTTACTGCATGCTTTTTTAATTTCCTGAGGACTGCTTTCTTTAAAAAGGTTTATATGGTACAGAAATTGATAGAATTTTGGTTATTGTTTGGTTTGTTTATGGGTATGGCAAGTTTTGGTTTTCCTTTTTTTTTTTTGTTTAGTATTGATGGACAGAGGTAAATTAACTTGAGTTTCAAACACCAATTGATATTTTTAAATATACATCTTTCTAACAAAAGTAAATGATTAAACCAAATGGAGAACTATAAATACAGATGAAGTATTCCAGTTTTCTCTTTTATGGCTGGTAATTAAATGTATGTACTTTAGAAATTTTGGCATATTCACCTTCTAGTGCATAAACAAGCTATGACATTTCAACATATATCCCATTTTGTACATTAAATTAGAAGAAAAGCCATAGAAAGCACATTTAAATTCATAAACAATATTAGTAATGTTCTGCACTCGAAAATGACTTCATGCATTTTGTGTTTTAGTAAACATTTCCAGTTTAATGCTAAACTAATTTGTACTTTTAGGGTCAAATGTGAAATGATCTAATGCTGAAATTAGGGCTGGTCTCAGCTTAATTACATATAATTTACCGATAACAGTTAACACTGAATTCATTTTGGAATTTAGATGTAAAACCTATGTTGTAAATTGTAGTTTGACATGTCAAACAAAATATGCATATCAATATTAATGTAGTATATGTTCGTTTGTACACCTTTTAGGGAATGATCTTGAAATTAAATAACTGAGTTGTAGAAAATTAATGTGTCAATGTCCAAACAGAATTAAGATCTGACACACATCTGAGCTAATATGTCAATTCAGATGTTTTTTGCCATCGGTTTAGAGCTGGATGTGTCCTGTGAAGATGACGTAGCGATAGCTTTGGCCCTTCATCCTGTGACTAGGTGGGTGAACATGGCTCAACTGATGTCTAGAAGTTGCTGGAATGTGTGAGCAAAGATTGTGGTTTTCTTTATTATAGCGTAAATGATAATTGTTTAACCACTAGCTCTGGCCCTGGTCATCTGCACAACTCTACGGATAAAAAATGGGGCCATTGCTGGGAGACTAGATGCAGAGAGAAAGACTAAACTAGTGGCGCATGACAGTGTTCCCTCTTCAGGGCAAGCACTTCTAGAAGTTCCAGCCAGAAACATAAATCAGTCTCTGTGCTGGGCACATCACATTGTGGGCTCCCATCTAGTACTTCATGTAAACCCTGTTGAAATACAAATATCCTCAAGCTACATGGTACCTAAGAGCAAACACAGTGCATAATTCTGGATGGCCAATGAAATGAATTAAAAAGAAAAATAAATATTCCTGTCATTACCCAATTAGTTAAGAAAGTATAATTTGGACTTCAAATTGCATCTTTCCAAGTATAAATAGACTGGTGTGACTGGTTTTTACAAGGTGTAAGTTGCTGTAGAACTGAACTCACTCCCCAGCCAGACACAGCTCACTCTTCTAGGAAAAAGTGTACAGTAGTTTGATATGAGTGTGCTGCCGGGGCCAGGCCCTTCTGAGACCTGCCTGATGTCAAGCCGGAAACAGGTGCAAAATTGACAGCAAGCATTTAGAAAGTTGTGTCAGTATTTGACTGAGTTACTCTGTGTCCATTGACTCAAATAATATGGATGATTTGATGTTTTTAAAATTTACATTTTCTAGTTATTCATTTTTATTGTAAATTTAAAATTTTCAGTTCATGACAATTTGGGAAAAACACACACACAGTAATCTGACTTTTGCCAGTTAGTTTGAGAAGCACTTGCTTAGCACTTTCAACGTTTTTAAGATAGGTCATTGTTAATCAATTCTGATCAATATTAAATTATATTTCTAATACCTTGGAACATCAAAACAACAATGAGATTGCATAATTAGGTCCCCAAAGAAACATATTTTGATTAATAAGATTCTTCATCTTCCTTTCCTTAAGATAATTATTAAATATTTATGTGAGAACATTCTGAATGCAAAAAGTAGTATTTAAACACTAAATAGAATGTCAATAGAACTTCATTTATATGCCCTAAAATCCTATTATCATATTATTATAATCTCATTCTATTTGCTGTTATTGCATACTTCTATATGGTATTTGCATATGGTGTTCTTTTTTTTTTTAAAGAGAGAGGGGACAGTGAGAGAGAGAGAGAGAGAGAGAGAGAAAGGGAGAGAGAGAAGCAATTTTGTTAAGTTTTTCATGTGGCCTCTGTTGCTCGGACACTTTGTTGTGTAACGTGGTTCTGGGGTATAAACTCGGGTCCTTGCGCATGCCAGGCAAGCACCACAACCTCTGAGCCATGACTCCAGCCTTGAATATGGTATTCTTAAATATTTATTGGGAAGAAATAAAATATGAATTTGTAAACCTAAGATGTGATCTTTTTTTGAAAATCTTGGATATCTGCATTTAAAAATTATAAACAAATGGTCTTTTATAGAGAAAGAAAAGAATACTCTCCCTAAAACCGACAGTAATGAAATCATTTAGATAGTTATGCTAACAAAGTATATTATTTTAATGAACACCTATTTCCAAACTTACCAGTGAAAATTATTCACAGTTGTTGATTATAATAGCTACAAGCAAGAGATAGGGTAGCAAGGCTGCTTTTGATCATGTATACCATGCAGAACAAAACTTAAACATAGATGTCAATAGAGAAAAGTGTTCTCTAATTTGTCACTAAGTCATTGCTGCCTATATTAAAACCAGCAGTTCCTGAAATTCTGGTCCTAGAAGAGTAATGTGTCTTTTGTTTGCAGTTCCTGTGGCAAGCTAGTGCTTGCTTTGAATTATTAAATTGCCGTTACTGCCATCTAGTGGCATGAAATAATCCCTGTTACTACATTAGGGACTGTTGTCTAAGGCCCTAATGTTCTAGGAGTAAAGAGCAAGCCAGTGTGTATCTGCATTGCTGGGTGTAAAAGAGCAAACAGAAGGCACAATTTCATGGAAACAGAACCATAACACACATCTATTTACTGCATAAGTTAAAAAGATACGTGCGGAGATAATCGAGTGAAAGATTCATCTTTATAATTAATTTTGAGAACTACAGATGTAAATAACATTATTTCTTGCAGATCACAGTGAGATTATTTGAACTAAAAAACTTTTATTTCTTGTAAAATTATTTTTAATTATTTATTTGAATGTAGATTTTTCATTTCATGTATGCTTATTAAATCTCAGAATTAAAAGAGCTTAGATCATCAGTTTTCCTCAAAAGTTAAAATGCACACAAAACACTGTAGCATAGGAATCTTGTTAAAAATGCAGATTCAGATTTAGAATGCCTGGAATGGATCCTAGGACTCTCCGTGTCTAAGAGCTCGTAGGTGATGCCATGATGCTATTCATGGTCAGGCCATACTTTGAGTAGCTGGTAGACATTAAGTGTATTATCAGAGGAAAAGAGTCCATAAATGAAGCAAACACAGAGTATACTTCATTGTGCATTATCTTGTTATCATGTAATAGAGTAACACATTCAATAACTTTTAGAGTAAAATGCCATCACTGCTTTTTTTGCTTATTATCTGAGTAACTTTGGGCAGAACATTAAAAAGCTCAGAGCTTCAGTTTCATTGCTATAAAATAGCAGCTTCTTGTGGCTCTCATAAGGAGAACTATTTGAGCTAAAATATATCAGGATGATCCTTACGAAATTTCTCTCTTCAGATTAAAAACAAGCATCCACAGTTTTACGTAGCTAAAACTGAATGTGTAAATTATTTAGCAGAATATGTAGCATATAGACGCCAACACGTTAGCATCACCAAGTGTCGCAGCCAATTTGTGGACAGATGTAAATACACCCAATCTCTAGAAAGTTTCCTACAATGAAAAGAGAATTATGACATTTCCATAAAAGCAATATAATATATGAATCTGTGAAAGGTGTTACCTTGAGGTTTCAATGAAGGATAAAATAAATAAGAAGTCTGTGAATTATTCTGTAATAAAATTCAGTTGAGAGTGGGAAGCAGAAAGAATGATATTAAAGAAATGTTGGGATTATTTACTTTTGCCTTTTTGTATTACCTGGACCCAGGCCTGGAATGGAAGGGAAATACATCAAATTCACATCATAAAGCAGCACATGTAAATTATGAGGACACAAAAGGGTAAGGACTCCAGATAAATTTAGCAATGTTTTAAGCCTGTTGTGAAGAAAATTGGCCATGAAAAAATCCAGTGCTTTCTAAACCATTTGAGGGAATTATATTTTATGTATTTGAATTCTGTCATGTAATTCTTTTGCTGTATATACATTTACATGATTTATAAGCTATGCTACATTCCTTAGTGGCATGCTGAATTGTAAAAATGTGTGAAATATTATTCATATTCATAAAATTTTGCTTTAAAACAAAAAAGTTTTTTGAAACAATGATTGGATGAAATGGCTTCCACTTAGTGCTTTTAAGTAAAATTAGTCACTTGGCTTGTATCAGTAGATGGCTCCTAATTTTGATCCTCAGAACCTAAGCTTTGCCTGAACTGTAGTAAATTTTTATACTTATTGCTTGTGAACTGCAGAGAATCATGCAACCTATCATAAAAATCTAAAAGTTTACATTAGAGTCAGAGTTGCTGTTATTAGTTGAAATTGATGGTGGTGGTTATTTATTCGTGGTATCAATTAAGACACAACATTTTTGATCCTCTTTCTGAAAATCCTTCCTTTCTCTAAAGTATGAAATCTTTTCAACTTTTTGATGTATATGAAAAAGTAAGCTATGCCAGACATGGTGACACAAATGTGTACTCCCAGCATCTCAGGAGGTAGAGGCAGTAGGATCTCCAGTTCAAAGCCAGCCTCAGAAACTTAGTGAGCCTCTAAGCAACTTAGCAAGACCCTGTCACAACATAAAACATAATAAAAAAGGGCTGGGGTGGGGATGTGGCTCAGTGATTAGGTGCCCCTGGATTCAATCTCTGTTATCAAAACAAATAAAAAAGATATAAATGTTTTATAATTAATTTTTATAACCATGTAATTTAGATACTAACCTTCTAAATTTTAAAGATGGTGGAAGTAAGACTGACTATATGCTAGTTCAATCCATTTTGTGTGAGTAACTTAATATAGTTAAGGAATAAAGTTTTAGACTTTATTAGATGGTGGAATTCAAGTTAGTGTTCTTAAAGCTTTGAGTCAAGAAATTACTGAATCCTGTCCCTAAATGATTCAATTCAAATATCCTGTTATAGCAACAGAAGGCTAGCATTCTGGGTATCCATGCACAAAAGAATTTAAAATAAGATACTTGTGTTCATAGCAGCATTATTCATGATGGCCAAAATGTCGAAGCAACACAAATGTTCTTTGGGGAAAAATGTGGTATATACATAAAACTGGGGTATTTTTCAGTCTTAAGGAAGGAATGAAATTCTAATACATGCCACAGCAAGGATGATCATTGAGAACATTACGATGTCCAGATGCTTTAGGATTCCAATTATATGAGGATCCAAGAATAGCCAAATACATAAAGATAAAAAGTAAGACAGCGGTTACTGGGGCAGAGGGAAGGGAGAAACGTGGAGCTATTTTTTTTTAAATGAATACAGAGTTTCATGGTAGAATAATGTTCTACATTGGAGAACAATGTGATCTGGAGATCAATAGTGGTGATGGTTGCATATTAGTGTGAATATAATTAATTCCACTGAATTATTCACTTAAAATTATTAAAATGAGAAATGCTATCATATGTTTTATATAGGTGTGTTTCTAAAAATGGTTAACAAAATCTTAGGCATCGTACAACATACAGGTGGTATGGAGAAACTGTATAAACCATATAATTAATTACACAAAACAGTGTACTATCATACTTGCACACCTAAATTGGAATAGAAATTTATGTTTACTATATCTTAAATTTAAAAGAATAATGATAGTGTTGTATTGAAGATGCTTTTAGCTTTATCTACAAAGTTTCAGACTTTTCAATCTGATAATGACGAAAGCTAAGAGTTAATATAGTCAACAAAAATAACGTGGATAGCAAGGCAAAAGAGCAACTGTGCACATGCCTCAGGAAGTTAATTAGTTCTCAGTGTCTATCTGAGTCTCTTTGGGCTTCTATGTAAAATGTCATAACTAAGTAGCTTATAAACAAGAGAAATTTATTGCTTACATTGCTGGAAGCTAGAAAGTCCAAGTTCAAGGAGCCAGTGGACTCAGTGTCTGGTGAGGGCTCGCTTCTTGGATCATGGATTTTTGTTTTCTTGCTGTGTCCTCACATGGTGGAAAGGAAAGCTTTGGTCCCTTCTGCTCCTTTTAAGGGCACCAATCTCAATCATGAGGGTGTCACACTTATGACATAATTGCCTGCTAAAGATCCCTATATCCCAATATCATCACTTTAGGGGGATAGGTTTTAACATGAATTTGGATGAGGGGAACATATTCCATAGCAATGTCTTAGCTTCCTCTTCATGATACTGGTCAGTGTGAGAAATACTGCAGAACTTAAGGCATAAATCATCATCTCACACACCTAATAAGTTCTGAATAATGAGTCGTGGTTATTGTTTTTCTGGTGGCATTGTTCCTTGAATTTTCAGGATGTAGAGACAGAAATTTGATATAAATAATAAGAATTTCAACTAAACACTGCACTATAAATATATGGAATAGGCAGTCATAAAAATGAGCTTTGGTACCCAAACACAAATGTGTTAAAATAGTTTAGACACAAGTCTAAATTCTAGGTGACCGCTTCTTCACTTTCTTCTATTAATATCAGAGAAATGGGATTAATAATAATATCACCAACTATGCTACATGCACATTTTCAGCTTAGTAAACATTTTCAAGTGTGTGACTTTATTTCTCCTTTTCATTACCTCCTCCAAAATAGTTGACAAAATGCAATTTTAAAAATTCCCAACTAAAGCAGAGATTGTGACCAGGAAAGTTACAAGGTTAAAAAGTGACACTGCAACGGCCTAGCTCTGGGTCTTCTAACTCTCAGGCACTCTTAATACTTTGCTGCATATTATGGAGTGGTTATAGACCAAGCGTTGACAATCATCTGTTTTCTTTATTTTGGGTTTTTAGTATATAAGCTTATTCAAGAAAAAATGGTGGCAGAGTATATTAATCCAAACTTCAGAGTAAAATAAAATTTCTTGAATTGAAGTGTTTAAATCATTTAAAGTCAAGCTTCTTTCAGGAGTCTCAGTTTAGATAGTCCTAAGAAGAAGATCCTGTTAAATTTCTGCAGATTAGGTAAAGTGTCAGTAATGAAGTAATGAAGCAAGATGTGAGTTGTTGAAACATAACCATGCTAACATAATTTTTGAGACTGTGTGTGGTGTTGTGGATCAAACTCAGGGCCTCATCCATACTAGGCAAGTGCTCGAAAACTGAGTTCCTTCCCCCACCTCACATAATTTTGAATGTCTCATTACAATTTTTTCTGCATATGCATTTTTCTCCTATAAATTTGTTCAGACCATGCACTCATTGCCTGCCTTCCTGTTCCAGATCGTCTAAACTTTAGAGTGTCTTTTGTTTCTGTTCACCAAGGTTTTCTTTGTGAAAGCCCAGGTTGATTTTCACTGTCAATAGCTCCTTCTAAAATTATTCATGTTTGGTTAGTGCTCTGAGCTGGAACTCCACCCATCAGCATGACTTCACTTTAAAAAACAAACTGATTTGATTTTATATGTGAACATGTCTAACTGGATTGCTGTGCTAACATGCTAGTAAGCAATGGTTTAAAGACCACATTTATTGTATAAAAGTTTATTATATTTTGTTTTCATACTTTTTATGGCGTTAGAAATTTTTTTTTACATTATTGGTGTATAGACAACATGTCATTTGTTTTGTTAATTGCTAAATGTCACCTGAAAGTTTATTTTTCCTCCAGAGGAAATGGCAACTTTGTTTTTTAAAATGACTGTAAAAACAAAATGAGTGAGCTTGTTTTTAAGAGTATTCTCTTCTCCGGATAGATGATGTAAAAAGCCTGAACATATAGAGCAAAACTTGTTTTAGGTAAGAACTCTAGCACAATTAGTTGCCCAAGAAAGATGTAGAATTGACTACAAGTTGAACAAATACTGTCCTTTAAATATAGGATACAAGTAAATCATCCATGATCTCCATAGCTGGTGCCAAAATGGAATAATAAAAGATTAGATTGAGAAATAGACTTTAGGTAAGTTCTTAAGAAACAAATCACGTAAGCAAAATTTAGTTTTTCAGATAACTGATACAAAGTGCTACCAGATGTTGCTAATAATGTGGCACTGGAGACAATAAAAAAGGATTAATGAAAATGTTGCCACTCAACAGATTTTTAAATAATGTTTTTGTTGTATGAATAATAAACATTATTATAAATTATGGAGAAAGCAGATAAATAAGAAAAAATTATTTGTAGTCTCTATTTTAAATATAAGGTATGCATATTTTTATATAAAATATATATTTTTCTATGCGTGTACACATTTTGCATGCATCAATTGGTCAGTATTGTACCTATTACTTTTTAAGCCAATTTTTGTTTAAAGAGAGAGGGATAGTGAGAGAGAGAGAAAGAGAGAGAGAATTTTTATTTAGTTTGTCATGTGACACATTGCTCGGAGACATCACTGCATACAGGGTGCTGGGGTTTAAACTCGCATACTCACTCATGCCACGCAAGTGCCGTAACTGCCAAGCCACTGCTCCATCCCCTTAAACCAGTACTTTTAACATAAATTTAAAAAATAACTTTTCATCTCATAAAGACTTTTGAGAGCGGGGAGCATCATTAAAAAAATAAAATAAAAAGCAATATCTTCCTTATGAAGCATTTAGTTCTCCCTGTTGATTTCTACCAAAAAAAAAAAAATACAAGCAAAAACCTATCTCCTTTGTAATTATGTAATTATGGAAAGAACATTCTAGCATAGTGTTGTTTTCCCAGAAACTCCACACAAGTTCCTAGCATACAATCTAAGTCCCTGTGTGGATAATCTTTGAGCATGGCATACACATATAATCCTTGAAGCCTCCAGCATATTCTAGAACAAGTATGGACAAATAAAATGGCCCACATGGGGAAGCTAAGATCAAAGTGAGTGGTAGAAGGCAGAAAGATATTGGAGGAGGTCAAGTTCAAAATCACATAAATGGGGGCCAGGAAATAGATATATAGTGAGCATGGGTTCAGGTAAAGGTATCAAAAAGTAAGCAAGAATTGTCAGAGTGAGAACACAGCCATAAGCCAGAGTACACAAAAGACCAGTCCTTAAGAGACTGTGTAATGAATATGAGTGACAATAATAAATTTAAAAAGTCCTTGAAATACATTAATTCTACTAAAATCTATTGAATTTAGAGTAGTTTTATATACTACCCCTCATTTCAAACTGCTTATTATTCATACAGTGTAGTAAGACAGGATCTGTCAAGTGTTATAATAAAACGTAGTGTATAATTCCTGTGATCTAAGAGTAAGTGCTATAGGATTTTATGTTGGAAAGATTATGTCGGACTTTTGTGATATAGAAATTTATGATGATAATAAGAGCTAATATTGACATGTACTTTATAGACATTATTTTTATCCTTACAATAAATTATGAGGTAAAGTTTATTATCAGGAAGATAGTGTATATGGGTGGTGACAGTCTTGGAGCCACACTGTCTGGGTTTGAATGCCAGTTACTTACTAATGTGGCTTTTAGCAATTTATTAAACTCTGTTTTTCCGTTTTCTCATCTGGAGAAAAAAATCATAGTATCTATTTCACAGAGTTGCAATGAAAAAATGTGTCAATAAACAAGATACTTAGGATTATCTGTACAAATGTTAATCATTTCTCTCTCTCTGTGTGTGTGTGTGTGTGTGTGTGTGTGTGTGTGTGTGTGTGTGTGTGTGTGTTGAAGAGATTAAAGTCTGGACTATTTAAGTAATATACCTGAATTATGCAGGCAGTAGTTGGTAGCATTAAGGCTGAAGTATATCTTTTCCATTTCCTGAATCTAAGTTCTTAACTTTGACAGGAAAGAGTGAGTCAAAAACAGATTGGATTTTGATTATGGATGACTAGAGTCATTAATGAAATAATGAAGTGACTTTGAAAGGATTTTTGATATTGTTGATATTGTTGCTGTAGTTGTTGGGGTGGGTAAAGTTTCAATATAAAAGGCCTTGTTTTGGAGCTGTGGATGAGGCATTCAGAGTGAAAGGAGTAGCTGTTAGAAATTCTGGCCCAGGGGCTGGAGCAGTGGCTCGGTGCTTACGGTGCTTGTCCACCATGTGCAAGTACACGGGTTCAAACTCCAGCATCCACGTAAACAGTCAAATGTCAGAGCAATGAAAGCCACATGAAAAACTCTGCCTCTCTCTCTGTCTCTCTCACTGTCCTTCTCTCTTAAAAAAAAAAAAAAAAAAAAACTGGCCCAGAATTCTGGAGAGAGCAGGAGTGGAGATTAAGGTGCCATCTATGTGGAGTTAACAGTTGATACCCGGAGGGTAGCTGAGATTGGCAAGGGAGTAATATTTTACCAAGCAAAACGTGAAAAAAGAAGAGCATATGAGTGAGTGTTTTATCAACCATGGGGAAGAGAAGCCGCCAAAACACTAAGAAGCAGTCCCACCAGAGACAGTGATATCTTAGCACAGAAGCACCCGAAAACCATCACTAAGACTTGGTTGGAAACGCTCAGTTACGTGGGAGGAGACGAAAGGCCTTTCCATTTGCTGATCATGAAACTGTTCATGAGGAGCAGGACTCAAGGGTTATGAAGACTCTCACTTAGTTTTGGGGGGTCCTGTGGGAAAACTACTGTTTTCATAGCATTCAAATATGCTATGGTTCCACCTGATTTGAGTTGGTCCCAGGTCTGTAATTGATTTCTCTAAGATCATCTTAAGCCACTTGAATGTGAGGGTTGATTTCAGATTTTTAAGTTAGAAAATGGCATCCTGGGATCACTTAAATTCCCTCTGTTTCTTTCTATACTCCTTTGAAAATACCAGAGACCTAGATGGAACCAAAGGAACAGAAACGCGAGCTTTATAACCCACATCTTTACAATACTAGCCACGCACAACTATCAAATTTAAACAGACTCAAGTTAAATAAAACACAAAGTTTAATTTTTTAGTTGTACTCTCCACATTTTAAATGTTCATTAGCCCCTTGGTGCTTTTGACCACCTTGTTGGGGTTGAGGAAGTATGGAATTTCCCATTATTCCGGAGAGTTCTATCAGACAGAGTGGTTTTAACTAGAATATATTTAAGTTTTATCTATTTTTTAAACAATCTGCCAATAAGAAGACTAGTTTTTACATTTTGGAAGATTTTCAGCCTAAAAAATTGCAGTAATTAGTAATAAACAAGAACAAAATATTTTTCTTCACTTTCTTCTTTTTTCTCATATACGAAAGCTAAATTATTATCTTGCCCATTTTATTTCATGCATAAAATTTCTTCTTTTTAAAAATAAAAATCTTTTATTTCTTTTTTCTAGTCACAAGATGATCTCCTACAAATAAATTGTGCAATCAGTGTTATTTTATTTAAAAATTAATTTAGGTCTCAGAAGTAAAATGGCTAAAGGAATATAGGAATTTTTTCTGAGTTATTAATTGAAAAATTCCAAATTTGGATTATGTAATTACAGTTTTTGTTATTCTACTTGAAAAATGAAAGAAAAATTGCCTTACATAGATATATATCTGTTATATATTATATAGATATTATATAGTTATAAAATAAATATACCTTTTCCTATTTGATAAACATTGATGTGCATTGTGGAATAAATTCGACTTGTCAAATGACATTTTAGAAATGATTTTGACAAATACTATGAAGAGATACCTCTTTGTAACTACTGCTATGATGTTCACGGTTACTATTGTATAGAAAGCATACCATCTGAAGATAATTGGTGCTTAGTTTTTCAAATATGTAACATACCTCCAAAGTATTATTGAAATGTCCTTTGATGGCTCCCATAATTTTTGATAATTTGTTTTCTGCTCAATATGAAGCCCAAAGAATGCTTATAAGTGCACTTTTAGGAATCCAAAAATTTTATAGTATTAAGGCAGTTTTTACTTAGATGGTGATACCCTTTTTAATTTATATTGTCTCAGAGGATGGAAAAGGGCTTTGTGCTGTAGGGATTTTTTCCCCCTAAGGATGTTCTACCAATAATTCTTTATTATCCCCCTGATTTTATTTAATAATAACACCAAGCAATATATCTTTCTCATAAATTTTTATTTTCAATATCACAGAGAAGGCCTAGAAAACTGAGAGTGTGTTTTAGTATTTACACTGCCCTTAAATATATAGCAGATTCTGTTTGGGGAATCAGTTTATAAAAAATGTACCTAAATTGTGCTCCTAGAAGTTAACACTGATGGTGAAATGAGAATTTACACATTGCTTTTTCTTTTAAATTTTGTAACAGAAAAATGTAAAGAATATTTTAATGAAATTAATTCTACTTTTGCCTAGAAAAAAAATCTACTATGAGTATTTTATGGTCCTTAGCTAAGGAATAAAAAATATCAAACTAGGATCCTTAAGTGATAGTTTAATAGATTGTCTGTATTAGAGAAGAGTGAACTACAATGGAGAGATCCAGCAAAATACGGGCCAGAAAATTGTTAAAAGTACTTTTCTAAGAAGTCTTCAGTTTTTTTGTTTCTGTTTTTTAATAAAGAGAGAAGGACAGGGAGAGAGAAAGAGAATCAACTTTTATTTAGTTTTTCACATAGCCTTCACTGCTCTGACACTTCATTTTGTAGGTGGTGCTGGGGTTTGAACTCACGTACTTGCGCATGTCAGGCAAGTGCCACAACCACTGAGCCACTGCTCCAACCCCCATTTTTATTTATTTTTGAAGCTGTTGTACTGATTTCTCAGGTATTTTTCTATGGCCAATGCTTAGAGCACTACAGTATTATTGAAGTGCGTTTCCTGAAGGCACCTGTAGAAGCTACATCATATAGGCTGGGATGGTGTCTTGAATCAAATGAGGTTTGAATTTAGAGGTCTGAGACTCAAGGCAGATTTTAGGTCTTCAAGATGGGAGATGAATGATCTGTTTATGTAGTTTGAAATTTTACATTTCAAGGTGCATTTTAAAATAAATAATTCTAGTCTATTATATGGTGAGCTTCAGGGTCATTCAAATTCTTCAGAGTTTGAATCTTGGTGCTTTCAATTTGCTTAGTTATATGTTTTCTCAAAACATGAAAAAAAGTTAGTTACATAGTTGAGGTGTTTTCCTCTTCTTCTCTTCCCTCAACTATCATGATTACATGATTGACTTACCTCACCAAGACTCCTCACGTTACATTGTCTACATTAGTGTTTTCTCATTCTGACTTTAATACCATCCATTTTACGTTATTATTGTTGACAACTTAATCTCTACTTTAGAATCACATTATGTATGTTTGAAGGAACTATTGAATTCTGCATCCCACAGAAGATAACTTTTGAAATTTTTGATTTCTTGAATAAAAAATTCCAGAAATAAAGAATTTATAGGTTTTAAAATGTGTGCCATTCTGAGTACCATGATGAAATGTCTAGCTATCTTGCTCTACTTGCTTGCTTAAGCTGAGTTACCTCTTTGTACAGAGTATCCAAGCTGTATATGCTACCCACCAGTTGATTACTTAGCAGCCATCTTGATTATCAGATTGACTTTCACAGTATCAGTCCCTGTGCTCAAGTAGCTCTTATACTATTGGCCCCCAAAAGCAAGGGTAGTGATGTTAACAGTTTGGACATATCAAAAAGAAGCATTAAACTGATTCCTTTAAATGAAAAGGTAAAAGTTCTCAATTTTAATAAGGAAAGAAAAATTATTGTATGCTGAGTTTGCAAAGATGCAATGTAAAAATGAATAGGATAAATCATAGAGTACATAGGATTTGGTATTATCCTTGAGTTCAAACATGCACTGGGGTTCTTGGTATATGTCCCCATTGATTAAGGAATTACTATTTTAATTCATTTTCTCTGAGTTTTGTTGTTTTTCAACTAGAAATTAGGAATGCTACACTGCCAGACTGCTAGAAGTTTCAAATAAGATATGCTAGAAAAACTGTCACTACATGTGTTAGAGTTCTAATAATTACCAGCTGCCTTCTCTTCTTTCTTCTCCAAATTGCAGTTATCTTGTAGCACCATGCTGATTTTTTATACAAATGCACAGCAAATTCTAGCTATCATCCAATTCATTCATTATCATTCAGTAAATCTATGTATAATTCATTACAGCTCAGTCTTGAAAGGGCCTTAAATAACATTTAGTCAACCCTCACCCAAAGACATGGAGTCTTCCATATGTTTCTTTCCAGTACTGAAAAACTTTACTTCACAAAACACTCAGTGTAACTTTTAGAAATTGATTTTGGTGGCCCATAATCAATTCCTCAAAATAACTATATTGCTGTACCATAAATCTTTTCATGTAAAGACTCCCTGACTTCTATTAGCTGTGTTTATGGGGTGCACCTTTCAGATCCTTCACAACTCTACTAATTTTTAAGAGTAGCATTATTTCTAATGGAAATTGTAAAATAAAATAGTTGTTTTACCTTTAAAGGAATATTGCTCTTTACTTTCCTAGTTCTAACAATGGTATCAATGTCTGGTCACACAAGGAAGTGTGGTGGAGTCTACCCACATCAGCGTCTTTTATACACAATATTTAAAACAAAAGTTACTGGAGATAATTTTACATTTTATTTTAATAAGGTGAACATAAAAGGAGCTAGAAAGACACATCCTCATTCATATTTTTACAAATTTGTGTTATGTACAAAGGTATTAGATGGTATGTTGACACACATAAAATATCAAATTATTCATGCTAATGAAAAAAGTCTCAGAAAATTCAGGGTCAAATCTTTTCTCTCATATGTGGGAGTGAGAGGGGAAAAAAGGGAAAGAAGGAGGGGAGGATCTGAAATCATAAAAATATAGGGAGGATCAGTAGAGAAGAAGGAAATTGAAAGGGAGGTAGGAGTAATGAGAAAGGAAAGGAAATGCAGAGGAATTTAACAAAATTACAGTATGTGTATTTATAAATTTATCACAGGGAATTTAACCTTTGTGTATAAGTAGAAAGAATCAATCAAAAATAAATAAATGGGAGCTGGAGCTGTGGCTCAGCGGTTTCGGCGCTTGCCTGGCAAGCACGAGGACCCGGGTTCAAACCCCAGCACCACGCACACAACTGAGTGTTGGAGCAACTAAGGCCATGTGAAAAACTAAATAAAGTTGTTTCTCTCTTTCTCTGTCTCTCTCACTGTCCCTCTCTCTTTATAAAAAAATAAATAAATAAATAAATAAATAAATAAACAAAAGAAAGATCAGTAAAGTAGAGGAAGAAGAATAGGAGGATGGAGGAGGAGAAGGAATGCTGAAATCAAATTCCATGCATATAAGATTTTGTCAAAATGAACCCAACTATTACGTATAAATATAATCCTCTAATAAAAAGTAGTAAAGAGTTTATTCAAGAATTTGGTAGTTCATGAATTCAGCTGGTTAAGACTTTAAGGGGTGAAGGACAAAGGACTTGGGAATAGGAAAGTCTTTTATAGGGTGAACTCAGAAGCAAGGCAAAGAAAATATTTGATTGACTAAGTGGAACAGTAGCCTTATTTGGACCATTCTAGTGGAAAGTCTCTAGATGAGTGAATCACTGGTGTAAAATGTCTACTGGGGAAAACAAGAAAAGAAAAATAATCAATGTTGTAAATTGTCTACTAGGATGCTTTTCAAACTACTTGTAGTAAAGGGAACTTTCTTAAAAATTTTACTCTGTATAGAGTAATATTTTTGAAAAAAAATTACTAGAAAAATTAAGTAAAATATGACTTTTGAAACACAACCCAATTTTTCATAGTTTTATTCCACAGATAATTACCTTTATTACAATATAAAAATGTAAACAATTTCTAAATTATTATCTTTTTTATATATTTAGTTTGCTCTAAAAAGGCACTGAAGAGTCTGTTTGAAGGTCTCATTCTCAGGTCACACCTGGAATAACATTGTCTTATTGAACATAAATATACGATAGCTGGATCAGGAAGAGAGCAATAAAGATACTCATAGGTGTAAAAGATGTAACAATGACTATACCAAACACTATACTCTAGTTTATATTCTAGTAAAGAAAGACAAATTGATTAAGTAAGATGCATATTATATTGTATGTTTATAAATTTCATAGACTAAAATAAGCGGACAAGAGGATAAGGAGAATATGTTGAAGAGTTTCAAGAAAAGAAATTTAAAGATATTTCTTTTGATCCTTGTAACATTGTTTTCCATGAAAAAATGTTTGATCACCAGTCTATTGTGATTATAGAAGGCTAACTGCTCTAATGTGCTAGAAGTGATAAGATTAGATATCTGAAGGTGAAGTGGCTTTTTATATCCAGGGCAATCCTTTGTTTTTCTATATATAAATTTTAATATATTTTTATTTCAGTGACTGGTAATTCTATAAGATTTTACACCTCGTTCATAAATCAGATTTAGTTATGAATTTTTATTGTACTATTCTTACTGATCTTCTTATCAAAATTATGCAAGTTTAAAGGGTTTTCTCACATACATTTTAATCGGAGAAGCACTTTTTGATAACAGATAATTGAAGAGATGATGAAATATACTTGTAAACTGGGTGAGTTGTCAAGTGTTATCATCCGATTCAATATTTCTCTTTATAACCAGTACATACCCATATTAATTCCTATCTATTGAGGTTTCTAGCTTAATGATTATATGATTAACTACTAAGATTTATCATTATTTTCTTTTCATATCATTATTTTTGTTCATATCCGCTATTACATGTTTTGAAATAGACATTATTATACACTAAGATAACTTATTTTTGTTAAGATTAATTTAATTTAAAGTTATTTAAAATTCCAATTTTGAGTTAGTTTGTTGCTTGTTATCTCCCTATACACTAGGTAATTTATTTAGGTATTTAGTTTTATAGGTTTATTCTGAGTGATAGGCAAGATTGTGAGACTTTGTAACACTTTTTCTCTCCAGCCATCTGTGAGAATTTTTGCAGTATTCTTGTGTCTCGTCTCCTCCACATTTGGTTTGGAAACACACTATTCCCATTACAGGGCTTTTGGGTAGGTTGGTTTAATTCTAATTAAAAACTATCTGTATTTAAGACCTGGTCCTTTTGTACAGTTAACTCCCCAAATAGCTTCAACTTTGAGTATTTGGGGCTGTTCTTACTTATTTTGCTTGCTTAATCTTTCACTCAACAAGGAGCTTCAACCTGTCCCTGGTTTAGGAATGAACAGAGCTGTCTCTGGTCCATCAAGAGCCCCTTTTTCCACAGCTGGCTGAAGACTTTTGCCTTTGTTCATTTACCATGTTGGTCAGCTTTCTATGACAGTGATAAAAATGTCTGACAAGAGCAACTTCTAGGAGTAAAAGTTTGTTTTGTGTTCAGGTTTTCAGGGGTTCAGTCCATTGTTGACCCTCTCCATTGCTCTGGGCCTGTAATGAGGCAAAGTTTCACAGTGGAAGGAAGCTATCAGCCCCTGCAGCCTGCAGACAGAGAGAGGGAGAGAGGAACTGTGGCAAGATAGAATCTCCTAGGGCACACCCCCAGGGACCTACTCCAGCTATGCCCCACCTGCCTGCCTCATGTTACACCCTGTATAGTCATTCTTTCAAATTATTAATCCATTAAACAAATGGATCCACTGAAGAGCTGCCATAATCTAATCATTTCACTGCATTGATGGGGTCTTTTCAAGGGGATATCTCATATCCAAACTTTAACACTTTCAAACTGTAGACTAAAACCTTTAGGCCCCCTTGATGATTAGCATTTTTCTTCTGGTTTTCCTAAAGATTTCATTACATTTTTGAGCCTGGATGTATCTTTTGATATGCCTCATGGATATTTCTTCCATTTACATTACTGTTTGTTTGGAGTGGAAGAGGGCACCAAATCATGAATGATGTGCCAATTTGGCTTGAATTCCCCTTTTGCAAGAATAAAATCTATAAATATTTTGTTAAAAAAGCATTGGTTTCCTAACATAGTCTCTTTAAATACAACAGTATATAGATTGCAGGATGTTAGTGGGAATTTTTAGAGTATACTAGACTTTTTAATGAGGCCCCCAAATCTATGTTAAGTAATATCCTCTCTGTACTTTAAGTTCCCCATTTCTCTAACCATGAACCAGCACAGTGAATGGGGAAAAGGAAATTATGGTCTGAATTGTGGAGTGCGTGATTGTGCACACCTTTCCCTTTTTTTTTTAAGAGCGAGAAAGACAGTATCAATTTTATTTAGTTTTTCACATGACCTTTGTTGCATCAACACGTTCTTGTGTATGGTGCTGGGGGGTTTGAACTCGCGTACTTGTGCATGCCAGGCAAGTGCCATAACTGCTGGACCACCACTCCAGGCCCCTTTCCGTCATTTTTTACCTTTATACTTGTGAAATCTCTCAAGTCCAGTTAGAAGAAATTAAAGAATTAATGTTGCAAATTTAAATCCTTAACAATGTCTACCAATGGTAGGAATATTCCCAAGTTTTGTTGTTGTTGTTGTTGTTTTTTTTTACCACAAAGCATGGGAATTCACAGTAGTATATGTGAAAAAGAATGATAAAAAAATAAAATTGATTAATTTGGGGCTTCAGTTCCTTCCTAAGTCCAATTTCTTTGAAAAAGTTTTCCTGAATTTTTCTGTTAGATTTTATTTGTACATTTTCTTCACTATAATGCTTAATAATGGAACATTGAAAGTCTTAAAAGAAATGGATATTGGTTTTTAAATATTCATGTGTTTACAGATTTTTTGATTGAAGCAAAAAAATATTTAATGAAATCAAACCTTCCAGACTTTAAATTGCAATCCATCTAACATGAATACAAATGAGCCTAAAAATAATATTGCATATGTATAAAAAGTCAAATAAGGGGAAATATAAATCACCAGCTATGCTTGTGTCTGTTTAATTTTAAGCCATGATAAAAGAATTACTCTGCCGTGGCTCATTAACTAACACACTTCTACAAAAACAAATCATAATTTTTCCCCATTTTATGTAACATTTTATTTTGCCTGATTATGTGTCTTCATAAAATAGGCCTATGTGATTTATATAAATGTGGAGAGGAGTTATTTTGAGAAATGTTATTGGCAATAAGGAACCAGCTTAGGGTAAACTATTTTAAAATTGCTGGGGGCTTATATAGAGATCACATTTATCACCTTGAAAATTCATTTAACATATACATTTAATTTCATAGCTTTGCTATAGTTGCTCTGTCCCATTGCATATATCCTAACATGTTCCTTATTCTCAGTCTTCATTTGTCTGAGTTTTTTCTTCAGACTCCCTTCTCTAGACCATCCCTACGATTTATATAAATTTAATACATTAGCCCAAGTGATTTAATTAGACTGTTTTCATGAACCCCATAAAACTACATTGTTAGAGTAAATGATTCAGCTTATGATTCATACAAAAAAATTCCTTTAATCCCCAGTCACCTTTAATCATAATCATAGTGGGCTCTGCAGAATTTAGTGATATTTTAATGTTTGTAAATATGAATTATAGATAAAATATTTAGAGTTGGAAACTAAATCATAATATTTATTAATAGTAAGGATCTACTGACTTAGTATATGATTAATCACTATAGTTTCAGCTGTCAAGTATCTGCCAACATAAATACAAATAAACATGAGTTTAAACACTTAAATGTGTAAATATCATCTGATAGTGTCAGATTTAGGAAATGATTAAATACATGAATATTTATACTGTACAAAACTTTTATTTCATATTTGTAATAAAAACTGTATAGATATGTGGCTGCCTTATAGTGAGTGGTTTCTCTTATAATTACATTTGCATGAATATGGAGAATATAGTGATATTCTGTGATATTAAACAATCTTCAAGAGAGATAAAAGGAATCAAAAGAAAATTTGAATAAATATTCCTTATTTACTACTTTTGTGAACTTTGTAGTAGACTGCATAAAGCTTTGTTATCCAGTGTATTTATTACTGCATTTTGCATAGTAGATAGAAATTAACTGAGAAAAATAAATATAATCCATATAGAAATAAATATAATCCATTTCTCACATTGAAATATGCCAAATAGGTTTAAAAATGTGAAATAATTCTGAAAATGTAAAGTGTTATTTGAAATGAAACTTAATTTTACCTTAGTGATCATTATCATTATTATTGAAGAAAGGCTAATTTAATTTGCTAGGATTTAGTTTAGATGAAAAGCTTCTTCCTGACATATAAATTGACTCTTGTGTCTACTTTTCTAGATAATATTGACTAAAATATGTTGAAAAATTTTGTAATAACTTAATTATAAGATTCTGATATAACCTTAATGTAGCTTATAATTTTATAATATGAATTGATAGTTCTCTAGTATTGTGAAGTTTTCAAAATGCTTCCATAAGCATTATCTTTTCTGATTCCTACAACAGTCTTTGTACTAAGAAATTGTATCCCTAGTTTAGAGAAGAAAAATGCAGTTTTAGAGATTAAATTACTTAGGCATTAGATGACTGAACCAGAACTCAGTTTATGTCAAATGAAAGCGTATGTAGTCAAGGGTAGAAATCTGGGCCTTGGAGCCAAAAGATCTGTTCAAATTAAAATTTCACCCTTTACTGGTTGTAGCCTTGTGCAGTTACACAATCTTTTTCAGTCTCAGTTTCCATAGTGTGTTCAATGAAGAGCAGAGTGTTCTTTGTTGGATGTTGTATTAACTAAATGAGTTGACACCTGAAAAATGATTAGAATGTAGCTAGTATAGTTTTAGTGACCACCTAATAAATAAATGTTAATTGTTAGTGATTAGTAACAATTTAACCTTCAAATTTCAAACATCAGTTATTTGGTGTACTGGTCAGAATTTTTTTCACCTTTAGAGAAATGTCTAACTTAAAGTAATGTAGACAAAATAGTGGAATTATTGCAGCATTAAGTTAGGAATGTTGCTGTGGTAACTTATGCATTCAAAGGAAAAATAGGATCTCAGATTAGATTACTGGAGACTCAGGTTTTCCCCATTCCACTTCCTGCTGTCTCTACTTCACCTTGTGGGAATCACCTCATTCTCTTCTACTGTAGATAAAGTTTTGTCTAGGTGTTCATAGGTCACCTAGACAGGGAAGGACTCACAAGAGTCCTGCTCTTTCCTTCCATCAATATTGCTAGGGAAAGTGGTGTATGGGATGGCTTATCTCTGTTGTAGGAGTTGTTTTATTATCAGAAGCAATAAAATTGAAAAATAGGACTTTGGAAAAAAATAAAATGCATAAATAAAACAATATAAAAGATACGAGTCAGCATACTATATTTGATTTTTTTCCAAGATCAGGAAAAAAATTGTAAAGTTAACAATGAACACTAAATCTGTTAAAGAAGGATTTTATAAGGTCCCCTTTGAACTTCAGAGGACTATTGTGCCATGATGCCACCATGCAGCTACGTTCAGGGCAGAAGTCTCTGGACCTGGGATGGGACTGGCATCAGGGGAGGATATTTGCTTTCATATTCCTACACCAGCAGATGGACAGGTGGGTGATGGCTTTATTTAAAATCCAGAACAGTGGATTTGTAGCTACCTAATCAATGACACACTTACCAGATGTTGCCATAGACTAAGATGGCTGCCGAAGCTTGACTCTTAACAATTACGCTGTACTAGTTACCTTTTTATTAATTTGTCACGAAGGTGTTTTCGATAAGTATATAATCTTTGAGAGACCATTCATATTTTTAAGATATTTCAAATTTGTTTAAAGTTATAATGTTCAAAGCACAGAATTTAAATAAAATATTTGTCTTGCCTCTCTGTGGTCTCTGGGTCACACTTTGCACACTAACCACTTAATGTAAATTTCAAGGGAGATTAAATTAAAGAACTGTCTGACAATAGAGGTCTTTTTCAATAGTTAAAATTTCACTTCCAAAAACGAACTATGTATTTCACAATTCACTTGTCAGAAGGTAATGAATGCATGCTTCAGGGTCTTCCCCACTGTGGAACTGGCATATACGATTTATACTATTAATCCTCTTTACTTAGTATGATTTCCTGCTTTTCTCTAGTATATAAATTCTGAATTTATTTTCCACGTCCAAACTTGAACTTTGCACCTGCCCCCAAAACCTACTTTCCTCCTATTTCTAACTTGGTAGTTGCTCAGCTATGGAACCCGGATAGCATTCTTTGAATTCTTTCGCAAGTCCTCTTTCAGGTTTAACTAGTCTAATCAATCTTATTCCTAGTAGCTCTTTCTTCTGTCTGCTTAATTCAATTATTATGGTTCTATTTCACTTACTCTGAAGCTTAATCTTGAATTGGGCTTCTAGGCTCTCTGTGATTGTTTTTTGTTCATGATCTGAATCCAAATAGTGTTAAAATATTGATTAGTTTACTTAATTCCATAGGAAATTTTGACTAATGAAACAACTTCATACAGGTGGTACCATCATAGTATACCAACATAGAATGAATCTGTAAGGGTTACTGAAGTCATTTAATATAAGTTAGGGTTATTTTCACATATTTGGATAAATATATTAACAGATTAATCGTTGTTTTTTATTTTAGTGCATTCTAGCTTTTCATAATAGTGGTATTCATTTTGACATATTTTTAAAGTGCTTATAGTATAGTTTTCTCTATTTCAATTCCTACTATTACCTCATTTTTCCCCTCCTGCACTTTCTATGTTAAGATGTTGCATGTTATAAAATAGGATATCTGTTTCTTCACAGAAATAATACTGATGAATATAATATACAGCTATAAAATGAATATATAATTGGGGCTTTGTTAATTTTCCTTCTTTTATGACTATCCCCACTTATTATAGCTCACAAGTCCTGGAATTTGCTTCTGTTTCTTTTCCTATTTGATATTCATTACTGCTTCATAATATGAGAGTTTCCAATAAAATGTTTATAGCTAGTAATTATTCCTATAATGCTCATATTATTTCATTTCCTTGTCATATAAACAGTTATCAAATGCCACCATTGTAGATACATGATCATGATGTTTCAATAATTCAAAATTATTTATTCATTTTCTGAAGTAGAAAGTTAAATAGTATATGTATTAAACTTAATACTTATTCATATTTTCTTATAAAGTTTCAGTGTGATGACTATTATTACTAACTCATATTCTCCATCATCCTTGAATATTAGCAATGTAAACGCATGAAACATACATTTCCTCTGAACTTTTGAATATTGATTCCCTGGAATATGAAAGCGGGTGACTAATGCAGCTACAACGTATGTGTGGATAAAAAAGTGTGTGGAGATTGTGTATAGACCTCTCCTAGGACAAGATTGCCCTTTCTGAGTGTAGTTTTTCTCTTTCAGAAATCTTTAAACGCATCTCTTATGATACTTCTAGATATTTTAAAGCTTAGTAATGCAAATATAATAAAAGATATGCTGTTTCTAATCTCATGCAATAGATTTCATTTGAGATGGAATGAAGCATGTTAGTAAATAATTAAGTCTATTCTGAAACTCATACTATGAAATATTTTGAACTGAGAAGGAGGGAAATTATAAATGAAACTTAACAATGTTCCAGGTAATGTTATTAGTGGAACTTTTTTTTTCCAAACATATTTAAGCAACTAATGATATTTTTCTATGTATCTGACAAAGACGACCAAAATGTAGGATATTAAATTATTATAAAATAAAAACATGGTTGTTCGAAAGAATTTAAAAACATAGAAATTGAAGCTTTCTTTTATTTCCATTATCTGGAAAAATTATCAGTTGTAGATTTCATTTATTCTGTTCTTTAAAAGTAAGTATACCATAAATATGGATGGGGGAGGGGACAGGTGAAGGAGGAGAGAGGGAGGGAGAATAGGATGAGATCTAGGGAGACAATCAACAATGTAGCATACTCTTTACACCCCTGAGAATCCCATAATGTTTATGCAAATATTTAATTCTGGAAAATTCACATTCTAAGCATTTATATTGCTTGTAGGGGCAAAGTATAGAGGAATCATTAGACTGGAGTGTGGGTGATGTTAGGGTAATTCTGGTTTAAGAACATATGCCTATCATATTGTTACTTTATATGCATTTATGATTGCACAATAACTCAACTCCTTCATAAAAATTTTAAAAAATGTAAGTATACATGTTGTCTTTGTTTATTTTTGTTGAGAGGGACAGTGAGACAGAGCACGAGAGTGAGAGAGAATAAATTTTATTTAGTTTTTCATGTGTCCTTCGTTGTTCCCAAACTTTGTTGTGTACCTGGTGCTGGGGTTTGAACTCGCATACTCTCACATGCCAGCAAGCACCATAACAGCTGAGCCACCACTCCAGCCCCATACATATTGTCTTTTAAAAATAAATTTGCATATTGTTTGTAGTGTCTCAGTCATTTGGACTGTTAGAACAAATTATCATTATTGGGTGGCTTTGATGACAGAGACATATTTCTCAAAGTTTTGGAGCCTGGAAAATCCAATATGGGGTTCTTGTGTAGGTTATCTTCTTGCTGTATCGTCACATGGAAGAGGGAAAACAGAGACAAAGCATACTCACTCATGTTTTTCTATAAGGACATCTGTCCTGTACATTGTAGTTCCACTCTCATGACCCCACTTCCTGACATCATAATGGAGATTAGCATTTCATCGTATATATGTTTTGGGGTTAGGGGCACAAAAATCAACCCATAGCATTTCAATCCTCGCCCCCCAAAATTCATCCTTCTTACATGCCCAACACATAAACTCTAAACTCTAAAATCTAAAGTCTCATCTAAATATTGTATAAATCAATTACAGGTGCAATACAAGATACTATACATTTTTAGGTAAGGTGGAAAAATTCAGATATGTATTATTATTCTTTTTTTTCCTTAAGAGAGAGGGACATGAGAGACAGAGAGAAAGAAAGAGAATCGATTTTATTCAGTTTTTCATCTGACTTTTGTTTCTCCAACATTTAGTTGTGTATGTGGTGCTGAGGTTTGAACCTGGGTCCTTGCACATGCTAGGCAAGTGCTGTAACTGCAGAGCCACTGCTTATTATCCTTTCCATCTTAATATAGTTATGTAAATATTCTTGGGCAATGCCCTGAATTCTGTTTTAATGGCTACATAACTGAATATTTAATGATCTATAACTATTTTATCATTCTGTAGTGTATTAAGATATTAGCTTCATTTCCAGTTTATATTTTTACAAAAGGCACTTTGATGAACAAATGATCATATAAAGTGTATATTTCTACTTTTTTTTTTAAAGAGAGAGAGGGACAGTGGGAGAGAGAGAGAGAGAGAGAGAGAATCAATTTTTTCATGTGGCTTTCCTTTCTCCGACACTTTGTTGTGTACATGGTGCTGAGATTCAAGCCCACATCCTCACGCTTGCCAGGTAAGTGCCGTAACCACTGAGCAACCGCTCCAGCCTCACATTTCTACTTCTTAAGCATGGATTAATAATATTTATAAGGGAAATTACTGTTTCAGAGGTTAAATTACTGACTTTTGAAAAACTACCAGTGTATATGGTCAATGAGGTTCAAATCAGTAGTCTGGTATTAGTTACAGGGTATATTTATATTTTCTTCTTCATTTGGATTTATTTCTGATGTCACATAAAACAGATATTAATAGTTATGTAGGCACAATAAAAGTGAAATGCTCTGTTGTTGGTATGAAGAGATTCTAAGGTTATGACTGGAGCCACAGTGGTTGGAGTGCTTGCCTGGCATGTGCGAGGACCTGGGTTCAAACCCCAGCACCACATGCACAACTAAGTGTTGGAGAAACAAAGGCCATGTGAAAACATAAAATTGATTTTCTCTTTCTCTGCCTCATGCTCTCTCCTTCTCTATTAAAAAACAAACAACAAAAGAAAACAGATCCTAAGGTTAAAAATAATTGGCTGAGATAAAGCAAGGGACATTCCAAGTATTTACAAGTATGTCGTTGTATATAGTATAGTCATGTATAGAAAATGTTCTTCATAAGTATAAGAATTATGTCACTGTAATTGGGTATTTTAGGAAAAATGTAGGACCCAGAATAGAGGCAAAGGACGGGAGGAGGGAGGTAGAAGGATGCGGGGCGGTGAGGGGATGCTGACCAAACAGTATTGCTGTATTGTGTGCATCTAAGAATATGCGGCACCAAATCCTATCACTATGTACAAATATAACGCACTAATAAAAATAATAACAAAATAAAATGAAATCAACTTCACAGCAAAATAAATAAATAAATAGTTGGCTGGAAAGCACGTTTGTTTTTAAAGTTCAGATGAATTTTGAAGATATCACTTAATAAGAAGAGTATAGGTGCTATTGACTTAGTACATAAAAATCCAATTATTGGGTAACTGTAAAGCAAAGTAGAAATGCAGAAATTCAGCTTCCTGAATTGGTACTATTAGCCTTTACATTTAAGTGTTGATTTAACCAGGACCAAGAATTCCTAACTGTTGATCAAGAGTTGTGGAACCCATCAATTTTTCCAGGGGATGGCCTGCCTATTTTAAGGAGAAAGTAACTTGGCAGTGATGTACATCTTGTAAAAATACCTATTCCTTGTTTGCAAGAGTGATTTTTGTGTGTTTGTACAGATACAAGTGGATTGTTATAGGTGCAGAAAAAGAAACAAAAGAGGACTGGAGAGAAGATGAACAAAATAACAGGTGATACTTTTTTAGACTCATCAGTCAGTTTAAGGACGTGGTCTTCTATATTTATTAAATATATTTATTAAGTTTGTATGTGGCACATGCATATACATATGCACAAATATTTCAATAAGCACCTATGTGAATATATATCTCCTCATGGCAAGATATACAATAATGTATACAGTTAAATGAATTAATGGAAAAAACTATATACAGTATCTATTTGTATAACAACAAACAAATATGTGCAATGGACTGCAAAGAAATTATCAACATTTTTATTTATTTTTTTAAAGAGAGAGGAAAGAATGAGAGACGCAGAGAGAGCAAGAATCAATTTTATTTATTTTTTCATCCAATCTTTGTTTCGCTGACACTTAGTTTTATATATCATGCTGGGATTTGAACCCAGGTTCTAGGACTTGCCAGACAAGCACTCCAACCACTTAGCCACTGCTCCAGCACCCTATGTATATGTTTTTTTTTTTTAAGAGAAGAAGACTCTGTGTGTGTGTGTGTGTGTGTGTGTGTGAGAGAGAGAGAGAGAGAGAGAGGGAGAGGAGAAATAGAGAGAATCGATTTTTATTGAGTTTTTCACATGACTTTTGTTGCTCTGACACTTAGTTGTGTACATGGGTGCTGGGGTTTGAACCTGTGTACTTGCACATGCTGGGTAAGCACTGTAACCGCCAAGCCACTGCTCCAGGACCCAGGACCCTATAGTTTTAAAATTAACATTAAAAAAATTTGAATTTTGAACTTTTGGAAGATAAACCTTTTAATAGCTTATTAAGTTACATTATTCAAATCTTGTATGCATACATATTGCCCTTAAATTTAAAATAAATATTTGGAAGATGCAGAATTATTAAAATAAAATATTCAATTATGACATATTATATTTAAGTACTTAAAAATCAAGAATTCCAGATGTGTGTTTAATAAGTGAAGATGGACCTGATTGGGTTACTGACAAATTGTGGCGATTGATTTGAAAGTTATTTTTGATAATTCTTGAGTAATGTTTAACCTAAATTTAAATTTGACTTACATTAAATAAAACCTCCACGATATACATGCATATTTTAACTCTGGGGCAATTCTCCTTTTTGAAAACTAGCACTTAGTTTGAGAACAAATTATGTACTTCCCACCGTTCGCGGACTTTTGAGAGCGGTGTTCATTTTGGAGTGGGAAGTAATTGTTCTTTAAGCATTCTCTCACATCAAAAATGAACCTAACATTTTGAAGAATGGTAGTATCTCACACAATTGTAAAAAAGGAAAGAAGTCTAAGATTGGTTACATGAATTTAACCTAACGGTAATGAGACATTTTATTTAGTTTTGTGTAAATAGAATTACATCTGTAATTGGTGTCCAACAGCATATGGAATCCATTGGAAATGTATTTATATGTGTATCTCAAGGACTTCAGAGTAATTTTGCTTATAAATACATAAATTTTAATATGACTTGTTTGACAAACTACAATGTCTTAAAATATTTACATATCTATTTTTGATGTGAATATTTTCCCCAAATACTAAATTTTATTATTGGAACTGTGCTTGGAAGTCTATACCCTTAAGTAATTTAAAAATGTTTAGCATAATTTTATTTATTACATCCATAGTGTATTTCTGCTCTTTCTGTGCTTGACTATCTATATGCATTCAATTGAAGTTTGCATACATGAGGACAGATTGAATTCTTATAAAGCTTGGAAATTCTCCTGTAAAAAGCATTTTGATTTTTTGGATTCTTATAACTTTGGTTTATCAATACACATTGGCTCTAGTCAGTTTTGGACATGTGGTTTGTAGGTCCCAGGTTACCAGATCTCTCCCAGTCCCAATATTTCTATTTTTTTATTTGATCATGGATGTTTACTCATTTGTAAAATATGAATTAAACATTAGATTTTTGAGACCATGTGAGTAATATGAAAATAAGTGTTAACTGAAGGCAAAGGTACATTTTTTATTGTGAAGGAATGTGATAATCATTGGTTGGTTGATTTGGTGGAAGCTTTGAGATATAATAATAACAGACAAAATTTGCTATATTTTGTTTAGAGGATAGATTTCAGATAAATTTATACATATCACGAATTTTATAAAACAGTCTTGTCTAAAAAGAATCTTATCTCTTGCTAATCACCGTGTCTTAAAAGGGTATTCTCCACCAATGGAGTCATGCCCCAGATTTGTAAACAGCTAATTCATTAGGGTGTGCATAATCTTTTGTGACATTGAATTTTAAGAAAGCAATAGATTGTCCCTGGAGTCCCCAGCTTTGAGAGGGTGCATGTGTGTATGCACACATAAGTAATGTGTATTAGAGAAAGGAAAGGTTGATAAGACACATCACAATTAAAAGTCTCTTCTTGACACTGATAGTGGTATGCATATCCCAGGGAGTCTTGGAGGAACATCTTGATGATTTAAAGATATCAGAGTTTTCCTTGAAGAAGATAAATATTCCAGATGATGATTCTTTCCCTTTCTCTATTAGGACAGTTTCCTGCATTTCTGTAGTCTCAGATAATGTAAACAGACTCCAGTTTTGGCAGAGAGATGAGAATAAATTATTTCTTTATTTGTTAAAAGTTGTATTCATGATATTTGCATGGATGAGTAACTTTGAGGACAATAGTGTTGCTGTCTATCATCTTTATGTTTTTGAGGTAGAAATAAGGCTAAGACATAATCTTTCCCCTAGGTTTTCTCAAACCACTATGTGTTAGTATATCTTTATGTAAAAAAAAAATGTAGATTTAGGAAATTAGTAATCCAATTAACACCTTAAACTAAAGGTGGTAATAAGTATGTTCAAATCTAGATTGATTCTGATTCTTAGACTTTTAAACTTAGGGATTTTAGCAAGTATTGTCAGGTGACTGAAATAAATGAGGAAAATAGGAACAGCGCCAATTAGAACATTGGAAGGAACCCAGAATTCCACCGTTTAATGAAGTGTTTAATATTGCAGAGCATGTTATTGTGGTATATTTTACGTCAAACTGTTAAAAATATTTGATCGTTTTGAATAAGTGTGTTTGCCATCATTTTATAGAATGTTCATTTTTGAAAGATTCATTTCATCATACATATTTGTATATTCTGTAAAATTTGAATCCATTAATTAGTATACTAGTTTTAAATAACACTTTTTCCCAGTTTGCTATGCTTTTGAAACTTTTCCTAAAGTAAGAAATAGACCAAAACTTCAAAGTACTATCTTGAGAAGGACACTTTATTTAGAATCCAAACATTTTTATTCAAACTGGTATAAATTTATAAATGAAATTATGAATGTATGGAATATTTGGATTTAAAAGGTATTCAAAATTTTCTGGATATTAAAATATTTCTTTAAGACAGTCAATTTCAAAATAAACTAAAAAATTCATGAGAGTACCAGTTTGAAATTATTTTATTACTTATTTGAATTCTATAACAATTACCAGAGTTCATTTTTTATTAGTGAATTTAATAAAGGAAGATAGTAATTTTTAATTCAATGAATTATAGTAGAAAACTATCATTTTAATGAAGCCTAAAAATAAGAAATTTTAAATACATACACATCTTCATATACCAAAATGAAAAACTGCTTCTTCTTAAATGAGAATTTCTTATTTTCAGAAAAAGTTGTATTTTATTTTTATTTTCTGTTAAATGAGTTGAATGACTATCAGCTGAAAATTAAGCTAAAATATAGGAATGGCTGTTATGCAGTATCAGAAATATAAAGGATCCATTTTATTGTGTGGGTGAATTAAAATGAGAGAATATTTTACTATGGTAGCATAATTCTACCATTAGGCCTATTACTTTCTGAATTGGAGTGTCTAAAGCAAACTCTGGAAACCTACCCATTTATAAGTGGTTGGGAAGGAGGGAGTGCTTTCCTTATTTAAGTTAATGTCCACTGTTTAAGTTAATGGAGGATTTTGTCATTGATGATAGTTAATGATTGTGGTGCTATGTGCTGAATATAAATCATCATTATTATATAAATGAAAGTTTCCCTAATTCTCTTATAAAATCAATGATTGCTTCACATTCCACATAAAGTATAAAAGTCATATCAGGATTAATTAAATTTAGTTGGACTCTTAATCCCCAACTGTTTTTGAATGCGTAAATTTTTAAAAATTCAAATTCATTCGGATTAAACCTTAATTTCAAATAGGAATATTATGTTTAAAAACATCCTCAAGGCATTCCTGACTACTCTTATTTATAGCTGCTGATATGTAGATTAGTGGATAGGAAGTTAGGAATTATTTATTCTTTAGAGTAAATCTGAAATTGAAGCAGCATAATATAATACAACTTTGAACAACTCAATTTAGGGTTCTGAATGTTCTTAGTTATAAAATGATGGTGGTGAACTTGACAATCATTCAACTTTATTTTAGTTCTTTTATAATCAACTTGGGAAAGGGTGATTTTGATGTTCTCGAAAAGTATTATTGACAGACAACAAAGAATTCCAAACGCCTTGCATGAAAGCTCTCAATTTTTAGCTCAAGGCAGACATTGTTCATACACATAACATATAATTCAAAATCTATGTTAAGTTTTCAAACTCAAAGCTTTATGTCCCAAAAGTGTTGGATCCATGCCTCAGAGATTGTCAAATTTAGAACTAGAGTAATGTTTTGTACCAAGTGGTAGCTGTAGAAGGGTTCCCTGTGGTCTCCGTATGGAATAGGCACTCAAACAGCTGGGTCCTAATAGCCTTCTAAGAGCAAAATCAAGAAACCTCATCAGCAAGGCTGATGTTTGCTTTTTACATTATCCTTGGGATGAACAAAACCCTTGGGCTCAACTGGCAGCTTCTTCTTTATGTCCCTTAGTCCAAGCTGTTCTATGACACAAATCCCCAAAGCCCTGAACATACTCCTCGCGCAGAGAAAGGAGTGTAGAAGTCTTTGCCAGTTTCATAAAGAAAAACACAAGAGTTGCAATACCATTAACTTGTCATTAGTAACTAAAGCATTAGGAATTTGGTGAAACTGTCAGGCATTAAACTGAAAAGCCATATTAAAAAAAACTTATATAGTTACAGATAATCTTTTATTTAAGACCTATCAGTTCAAATCTTTCAAGCAGAAAATTTGGTCAAGTGAGATCCTCTGGTTGTTTGAGATCAAAGTCAGTGAGCAAATGGAAATCATTGCAGCATCTCTCATTTCCCTAGTGGACTTAGACCACTCAGAATGTGTCACATAATTTACAGTCCCTCGATAGTAATTGAATCTACACATTGCATGTGAACTGGCAGAACACTTAGGGAAGATTGAGTGTAAGAGGACCTGCTTGATGTTAGTTTTGGCTCTACTCTGGTTTTTGCTTTTAAATTTTTTCTTGAGATTAGTTTCAAATTGGTGATTCCATCCTATCCAAACAAAAGCTTTGGGAAATGAGATTAACAGTAGCTTTAAAGAAATTGTGCTTTGTAGTTTTAGAGACATCAGGTATTTTAATAAGATAGAGGAAGGACATAGCCAAATTTGTAATTTGCCATAAATGATTTTTAAATACCAAAGATGGTATAATCAAGCATTAAATAAGAAGAAAAACTGAGTTTTAATTTGTTTCCTAAGTGTACAATGGTATTTTCTGAGATTTAATATATTTCTATTTTAATTTTTGAATATTTTCTGATACTTAGGAAAATGAAGGAATTTTCTGGTTATAAGTTTGAAATGTTACAATTATCCTTTTTTAAATATTAAAATTGCCTTTCTTTTAGCATTGATAATTATTTATTTTGTGTATTTATTTTATTAAACTTTCAATTCCTCCATGTATATTTTATCATACATCCTTCTTTACATGGTTTATTTAGCAGGCAATGTGGAATATCCCTAGTTAGTGACCTTTACTATTTAAGAGAACACAGGTCAAAATAGTAAAGGTTTCAACTTAATTTTATAAAA